>RYFJ01002983.1:0-102954 GCA_003991445.1 Oryza meyeriana var. granulata | reverse complement strand
ATATTCTATTCGGCTGCATTGGAGGCATTGTTATCATTTTGTCAGTCTGTGCTGCAACGGTTAGGTCGCGATCTACTATGTCGACGATAATAGCTTTCTCTTGATAAGCCCGATGGTGTTGTGCGATGGTGTTATCGGAGGTGCTTAGCCGTAAGTAGCCTGTTAAAGCCCGATACATTTATTCATTATTTTATCTGTGCTCGCTTTGAAATTAAGCCAGTCGGCTAGCTTAATCAATTAATTTAATCGTTACGTTATTGTATATTTTTTATATGTTCTTGCCTGTATTATTGTCACAATCGGCTAGGTTAGGTCCGAATAGGGTTTATTCTGGGCCGATCCAAGAACAAGTAAAGTAGGTAGGCCCGGGCATGAGCGCAGGTAAAGTGACCAGTTGTACGGGCCGGAACATGCGGAACGAAGATCTCGGAAGCCGATATGAGCAAGGGCCCGGGTGCAGGCACACTTCATGACAGAACACCAGTAACACTAGAACTGCGTGATCAGCTATAGGATCCATTATGAATTTAATTTATGCATTATACTTGCTTATTTTATCTAGCTTATAGCGGTTTTTGAATATCCCTTCGATGATCGGATAGCATGATATTTTGTTTACTATTATGTTATTGCCCTTGCCATCATCGGCCTTAAGCCAGATGTATAAGTGCTACGGTGTTGCATCGGCCATCGCTGATGAACGAGTCTAGATCGCTTCCACCGATTGGCTATTCGATGCTAACATTTTCCTCCTTGTCAATGTACAGGGTCAAATTGACTGCACGACCTCGAACGCTCAAACTTTAGGCACCTGACTGGATGAAGCAAATCTCCCAGGCGCTTTGCGTGTCACCCGCAGCACGCCAAACCGGGACCTCGGGCGATTTTCGGGCGCCAACAGCGTTTTGGCACGCCCGGTGGACTCGAAGTTCAAAGGCCAGAATTCCAACAAACACTGGTTTCAAATCAATATTTCAACAGGGCTGGAAAAGAAGTCAAGACGGACAAACGTAATTCCGGTCAGCCAATGGAAGAATCCTAACTGAGAAACAAAAACAGCCCACACCTCTGAAGCCAAACCGATGACAAATTTCCAGATAAGCTGTGTTTGGCAATCCCTTCAGTATGACAAGGCAAGGCCAATTCAGAAAGTTCTCAGTTTCCAAACCAGTACTGGTAGGAGAATCGAGCCGCACACAACCCGAGAGTCCACAATCAAGCTTACAAGGAGATGTCCAACGAGGCTGTGCATTCACGCACTCATCAATCAGTCAGGGGTCTTAGTAAATACATTGCATAACGCTTATCAGAAGACTGTTGTAGATCGAATTGCCCAAGAGCCAACTCGGGGTCCTGTTTTCTCACCGAAGACAGAAGTCAGGCCAAGTTAATTACAACATTAGCAAGGATTACCAGGAAAACTTGTTCGCCAAACCAGGCTGTGGGGCACAGGATATCCCTCCTGGATATCACCGAGAATATTGGTGGAACCCAGCAGAACTATCCGGGGAGAGCCGATCCAAGGTACTTAGCAGAGGGAGTATCACAGACCAGATCGGCATACCAACCCCCGCCGATGCAGTATTCAGCAGTATCAATCAGGAGAACAGAGAGGAAGATTTGTCGGCACGGGTGTGGAGATGTAAGGGAGCAGTTCGGTGATCAAGCCATAGGGAACAAGCCGTTCATTGTATCGGTCCCCTTATTGAGTGTTTGACAGGGTTCCGTTGCCAGCACCGTACAGGGTCCGGTTTCTCTAAGTTTCAGGGCAAGGACAACACGTCTACATAGAACATGTCAGCAAGATTCCTGGCGGCAGTGGCGGGGAGGCATCGGCTTGAAGAGGCCCTGAGGGTTAAGGTTTTTTCCCTATCACTATCTGGATTCGGCTTTACCATGGTTTCTCCTCGTACGTGTCCGCCGATTCTGTTCGGTGGGTGGGGCCGATCTTGGCAAAAACAGTTTCACAAATGATTTCTTCGCTGGATTTCAACGAGCTGAGACTGTCAGATTTTGGTTACATCGTTAAGCCACGACGCAGATGAAAACAGTACCGGAAGTACATTCAGCGATTTCGGGATATCAGAAGCCGGTGTTATAGTTTAACCTGAGCGATGGACATCTGGCCGATCTAAGCTTTTCAGGGACTGTTTCTTGGCGCCAAATCAGAGAAAGGTTCGGTCTGCAAAGAATTCGAATCTTTGTCGCACTGGTACAAAAGGTAATCGGCTGCATGAAAGCGCGATTTCAAGAGGCGAAAAAGACAAGTACCAGAGGAGAGTTGCTTACAGGTTCAGGTCTAATTCAGGACTCAGATGATGAGGAATCCGACGCTGAGTGGATGGCGGAGTGGGCCTAGGAACAAAAGTCAGTATCATGCCTGGTCCAAAGATATCGGCAAAGACAGGGACGATATGATTTTCGATGTAAGCAAAGCCGATAAGATCTTTGATTTGTTGTTACAGGAAGCAAATACATGCGCCACAACGGATCCATCAGCCGAGAACTAAAGAAGAAAAAGTATTTGCACAGTGGCACAACGCGGTATCCGCTACCAATACTAACGAGTGTAGGTTTTTCGGCAACAAATTCAGCTGGCTGTTGAGCAAGGACGAATCAAGTTTGCAAAAAGATAAAAAGCCAATGAAGATAGATGGGCACCCGTTCCCCGTAAACATGGTGCTATGAGGGGTTTTCTAATCGTCCGCGACTCAAGCCGATGAAGGAAAGAGCGTCAGATAAAATCGAGGATTACTTCATCGGGTAATGATAGAGAAGTACTTAAGGTACGATGAACAGGGGGATTGGACTGGAACAATATATCCGCATTGGGAGCTGCGTTTGTTTCATGCTGGGATCAAGGAATGAGACTGCCATCAGCTGAATTGCCCCGAGTGCAGCAGAACAGAAAATGCCGGCACATGATCAGCTCAGATCAAGGAGGTGTTAGATTCGCTTCCTGGGTCGCGCCTGGAGAAGAACATCAGCTTATAGCCGATTGGGCGATCCATGAAGAGTTTCTTTGGAAAGAAGACGAAGAGGAAAATACGTGGAGCAAATCCAGAATCCTCATGGTGCCGTAAGTGGGATATTCACGAATCAGGAGAGGAGGCACAGCGGTTACGGCCCTGAGACACAGGTAAGAACAAAGTCAAGATCAGGGAGAGGTTGATCATGCGTCCCCAGAAAGACTAGCAAGTTTGGCAAATGAAGAAGAAGGAAGATGAGGACGCATAGCACCGTAATGTGGTGTCTTTTTGCCTCGGGAGTATAAAGCGCTTTCATCAGATGAAGAAGGAGATGAGAGTTTCGCATCAACTAACTGTTACAATCTGATAACGCTATATTGATAACCGGAAAAGTCAGAAGCATTGCGGACTTGCCCGTTTAACATCCCAGGGTGTATACGTAATATGGAAGCCGATGAAAAGATGTTAGTTGATGGAGAGCCAGGGTTAATCTCTGGCCTTCATGCTACGTTCCGGAAGTTGGGGGAAGACTGCCCGAAGATCTATCAAGACAAATTGGTGGCTAAAAGACTTCGGTGGGAATTCATCAGAGGCGAAAGGTGGTATTAAATGTGGCTGACAGTAGGGACCAAGACAGTTGCCCACACGTTTTCGTCATCGATGGAAAGGGGTCATACAGTTTAACTTCTCGGAGGAACTTGGATGTCATGGCGATATTGTTGCGTGCCTTCGACAATTGCATCAATGTCTAAATACAGTGGCAGGGAGATAAGGTTGCGAGATGGTTATAGCATAAGATCGGTCGACCAACATCCGCGATGACCGATCCTACAGGTCTGGGAAGCGACGGTATTGGGATGCCTATCCGGAAAAGCATGGGAAGGGATTACCTCGAGGTCCACTAGCCAGGGGATACAGCACCGATCAGCAAGTCGGCTCTGATTGTTATACTACTACTGATGCTGCCATTGAACGACTTCGAAGGGGAAATTGGGGCAAGGATTTACATCGGCTGATGATTTTTAGAAGAGATTGATATAAGGACTATGGAGATAAAGCCAAGGCGACGTACATAAGCAAAAACTAGATCCTGAGTCTACGAGAGGAATTGGATAGCGCTGCTGAAGGAACATCGGGAGTTGTTTTGCCTGGGAATACATGAGATGCCAGGATTGAGCCGATCATTGTTGAACATCGGCTGCCTATTAAAACGCAGGCCATTTAAGCAGGCTCCAAGAGATTTAAGGCAGAATTATATTTGAAGGCGATCAGGCGGAGATCACGAGGTTGTACGGGGCAAAGCTTTATAAGAGGCCATCGGGATATTGCTGAGTGGGTTTCTAATATCGTCCCGGTGGAGAAAGAAAAATGGGAAACTGAGGATATGTATTGATTTCCGGGATCTAAAAAGCTACCAAAGATGAGTACCCGATGCCGATAGCGGATTTATTGGTGGATGCAGCGTCAGGCCAGCAAGATTATCAGCTTCATGGATGGGCAATGCAGGATATATAATCGATTTTCATGGCCGAAGAGGATATACACAAGACTGCGTTCGCGAATGTCTCTGGGCTATGCGGTTTGTATGAGTGGGTGGTATGACCTTTTGATTAAAGTGCCGGTGGCAACTATCAAAGAGCGAGAATTATAATATTTTCATGATCTCAAATCGGTTTGTTGGTTGGAAATTTTACATTGGATGAATGTGGTGGTTAAGTTCTAAAAGTGGGGAAAAGCCATATAGGCTTGATAAATGCCCGGTTGCCGGCGGTTGCCCCGCACCTATCCGATTTACGAGAGTGCTGGAGAGGCCAAGAAATACGGACTAAGAATAATCGCCAAACAAGTGTGCTTTTTGGTGTATCGCTGGGGCAAATTTTTGGGTTTTATGTTCATTGAGCGAGGGATTGAAGTTAGTGCAGCGAAGTAATCAGAGCATTAAGACTACAGAGCCCACCAAGCAATAGAACCGAGTTGCAATTCGGTTGGAATCCGGCAGATTAATTTTGTGAGAAGATTCGGTATCAAATTTATCAGGAAGAATTGAGTCTTTCACGCCGTTATTTGAAGTTTGAAGGCCGATCAAGAATTTGTGTGGGGGGTAGCGCAGCAGAAGGCGTTTGACGAGATTAAGAATTATCTTAGTTCCCCGCCTGTTTTTGATTCCGCCGCAGGAAGGAGTGCCGTTCAGGTTATCTTGTCGGCCGGGATGAGAGGTCAATCGGTTCTGTTTGGTCCAAGAATTTGAAAGGCAAAGAGCGAGTTGTGTTCTATCTAAGTAGAGATTTTGGATGCTGAGACGAGATATCCAGCGGTGGGAGAAGTTATGCTTATGTTTATATTTCTCGTGTACAAAGTTGAGGCATTACATCCTATCCGGGCTGAATGTACAGTAGTTTGCCAGGCCGATGTGGTCAAGTATATGTTGTCGGCTCCAGTCTTGAAAGGGCGAGTTGTGCAAGTTGGGCGTTTTTTTGCTTGATCAGAGTTTGACTTGAGGTACCGAAATCGCTAAAGCAATCAAAGGACAAGCAGTAGCCGATTTTATTTGTCCAGCACAGGGGGTCCGAGGACTATGTGGAGCCGATCCCATGGGTCTTATTTTTTGATGGATCGGTTTGCAGGCATGGATCTGGTATTCCCGGCGGACGGTTTTGGTTATTGTATCGCCTCGTGGGGCAAGTTTGTGAGTTTGCTTTTTCAATTAGCCTTATCGGACTAACAAATCCAGGCGGAGTACGAGGCGGTGCTGAAAGGACTTTCAACTATTAAAGGAGATCGGGGCTACCGATATTATAGAGATTATTGGTGATCTCTTTGTGGTGATCAACAGTTATCTAGAGAATATGAGTGCAGGGATGATGTGTTTGAGGTCATATTATGAAGAATGCGTGGATTTGTTAAAGGATTTTAAGATGGTGTCAATGAATATTCCCAGGGGAGCAGAATTTGAAAGCCAATGATCTTGCATAGATTGCTTTTAGGATATCCGCCGCTGAATAGGCAGGTTTGAGGTGGAGATAGCCGATATTGATGTCGCAGAACAAGGCCGATGACTGGACGACAGGAGATAATTGATTACTTACGAAATCCGTCGCAGTCTTGTTTTCCAGGAAGATTCGGTGTAAAGCTACTAAATATGTGCTACTTGATGAGGAGTTCGTATTATCCGGACGTTTGAGGGAGTTCTGCTTAAAATGCCTGGATTTGGAAGAAGCCAAAAGTGGTTATGTGCTGAAGTGCATGAAGAGCATCTGTGGGAACTCATAATCGCTCATAAGATGAAGTGGTTGTTGAAGAAGAGGTAGGGTATTTTTGGCCGACAATGCTGGAAGATTGCTTTAGTATTATAAAGGATGTCAAGATTATCAGAAGTTGGAAATATACAGCGGGCACCAGCATCGGCTATGAATCCTATCATCAAACCGTGGCCGTTCAGAGGTTGGGGAATTGATATGATCGGCCAGATTTTTCCTCCATCAAGTAAGGGACATAAGTTTATATTGGCGGCAACAGATTATTTTACCAAGTGGGTAGAGGCGATTCCTTTGAAGAAGGTCACGTCCAAAGAAGCGATCGAATTTGTCAAGGAGCGTATCATTTATCGGTTTTGGAATTCCTCAGACGATAACTACTGATCAGGGGTCTATCTTTGTTTCTGATGAGTTTCAACAGTTTGCTGCCAGTATGGGAATCAAGCTATTAAATTCATCACCTTATTATGCTCAAGCCAATGGGCAAGCAGAAGCTTCCAACAAGAGTTTGATCAAGTTAATTAAGTGGAAAATTGATGAGCAGCCACGGCGATGGCATTCTACATTAGCCGATTCACTATGGGCCTATCGGATGGCATGCCACGGGTCTACTCGGGTACCGCCGTATCAGTTGGTATATGGACATGAGGCAGTTTTACCATGGGAAACTAACATCGGTTCTAGAAGGCTTTCTTTGCAGAATCAATTGACGGCCGATGATTATTATAACTTGATGGCAGATGAACTTGAAGATTTAGCTCAGAATCGGTTAAGAGCGCTGGAAAGAATCAAGGAGAATAAGGCTAGGGCAGCTCGGCATTACAACAAAAAGGTGGTGAATAAGTCGTTTGCCGAGGGGGATTTTGTGTGGAAGTTGATTTTGCTGATCGGGTCCAGAGATAATAAGTTCGGAAAATGGTCGCCTAATTGGGAAGGGCCTTATCGGATTAATCGTTGTGTGCCTGGTAACGCATATATATTAGAAGATCTTGACGGGACGGAGTTTGCTAAAGCACTTAATGGGAAATATCTCAAGAAATACTACCCTAGCGTTTGGATCAATTCTTAAATCGGTTAAGTATAGCCGATTTCTAATCAATTCGGAAAGCCGATGTTTTTATACGTCGCCTAAAGACAGCCGATATCAATTGATATCGCCTTTAGATCAAAACAAGCGGAAAAATTATCAGGACTGAGAGAGATAAGTAGCAGAGCCGATCTGGTTACATGACAGCAGGAGGGTGATCGGCATGTTCCGGGAAATCGTTAGTTACAAAGGTTTAAGGCTTACAAAAACTTTCGGATAGTTTCGATTGCGCGCAGACGGATCTGATCAATTTCATTGATGGCCCGGATATCGTCTTCATCAGAGCCTGGGATGACTTTCAAGGTTTTGCGCCGATGGATGACTTGGCGCACTGCTGCTGTGACTTTGGCTTCTTGATCTTGGATGGCTTGCGGCAGGCCGATGAGCTGGGATTCTGTGTCTTCAAGATCCTTGCGAACTTTTTCGAGTTCTCCCAGCAAATCGGCTTCCTTTTTCTTCAGTTGATTTAGCTTGGATTGAAGTTCTTGGGGGACAGCTGCCATGTCATCAAGTTTCTTCTTGTCTATCTGGGCTGATAGCCGATCGGTTTGGATGTCTTGGGCTATCTTCTGTTAGTCAGCACGATCGGCTATACGCTGTCTGAGCTTGATAAGTTTAAACCTATGAGACTCCAGGTATGCTGCGGGGGTCAATGCATCAACGAGCTCTTCGGGCAGGTGGTGTTCGATGTCTGCAAATCTTGCTCGGATTGGCCCGCAGTCTTCTACCAGTGCATCGATTGGATTTTCCAGCCGACTGATGATGCTTGTTAAGTACTCGCGCACATCGGCTGAGAAGGACGGTTTGGAGGCTGCACTGGTGGCTGTAGCTTCTTCTACCTCCAGATATTGACCGATGTCGAAGGAGAACAAGTCGGCCAAGGACTGCAAAATTGGTATCGGAAAGGTGATCAATAAGAGATTAGAAGCAAAGTACGAGCATGACAAAGGTTACCTGAGGAAGGACGTCGGCAGATCGGGTAACATCGGCGTCAGTAGGATGAGTAGGTTGTTCTTCAGAGGGGCCAATGTCAGCCGATGGAATAGAAGCAGTCTCGTTGATGGCTGGAGGACTTGGTGCTGAAAGAGGGGGAGCTGGAGAAGCTATCGGCTCGGTGCTTGGAAGAATGTTAGAGGAATGTTGGGGTTCTGGAGCCAATGACTCAAGCTGAAAATGAAACTGGTAAGATAAATGAGAAATCGAGGAATGATGTCCAATTTGGCGCGTACCTGAGGGGAAGAAGGAGCCGATATGGTCTGGGGAGAAGTTGGCGTTGTGGTAGCAGCATCGGCATCGGTCTTCTGCTTCTTCAAAGAGGGGCGGTGCGCTAAACTTCTTCCGCTTTTGTCCAATCGGCCGAGGCGCCTTGAGAAGAGCCGATGGAGATGGAGCGTCGCGCCCTAGGTTCGGAACGGCCGATGAGGGTTGGTACAGAATCGGCCGACCGCTGTTGCTTGTTGATGAGGGCTCGATGCTGGCGGCCTGCAAAGTAAGGGTCAGAGACGATTGAGGATGATATTTGAAGCTTGCAAGAGTTACCTCATTATCAGATTCAGCATAGTCGGCGTCCAGACGGGAGCAATAACAAGTGGGCGCTAAGCAGAACAGATGTTTCTTCCATTCCGACCACCATCGGACAAAAGGCTTGGTGTTGGCAGTGCAGACGTACACCTCGGTGGCAGCGCCTAGCAGGAGGGAGTCTGTCAAAGACCGCAGCCGATCATATTCCAGGGCGCTGCTGACCGTGCCCCGAGCCTGGAGTTTGTCGGTGAAGAACAGGCCGATCGGAAGCTGGCCAAGGCCGAGTTGACGGGAGCTGGTTGATGGGTGGTAGAACTCATACGATGGTTGAGTTCGGCCCAGAGAAAAGCCGGTTGGCAGCAGGCAAGGACTGATGGCCGATAGGAATATGGCTTTAGACTGATCATCGTTCAGAGCTTTGAGTGGATCAAAGTTGGAAGGCATCTCGAATGATGATGCGTCATTATAAGCAAACCAAAGAGTAGCATCCCTGTTAAAGCCATAATAAAACCCCTTGAACCACTGACTAACTTCAGCAGGGGATATCTTGCCGCCAGAAAGGGCCGATGCAGCCTCACCCATAGAGATGCATCGGCGGTAGATGGGGTCCTGATCTTCTGGGTAATCAGCTGGGAAGGATTGCTTGAGGAGGGAAGTTTCTGGGATGGCCTTGGAGGTGTAAACATTAAGCCAGAGCTGTACGAACCACCAAGGACCCCCAATGTGGCCGACGGGCTGGCTGGCCGATAGCTTAGTTGCCACCTGATGAAGCAGCTAGTAGGTGGCGCCAAGGAGATAGTGCCCTAATGGAATTTGTTTCCTATCGGCCAAGCACTCTGCCAGGCATTGCATATTGGTTGTCGGGCCGAGGGTTGCGCCACCAAAGACGAACCGTTCCAACCACAAGTTCAGAAAAGCGACATGCTCCCGATCATCAACCGGTCCAGTTCCTTTGTTGTGAAGAGATATATACCTGGACCAGCCGCCGATGTTTTTTGTTTGAAGCCGGTGGGCAGGCTTGAACCGGAGTTTGAAGGGGTTGATGTAGCTTATAGTATCCAGGCAGGTGAGCATGGTCACATCCAGCAGAGTAGGGGTCATCGGCCCATGACCAAACAGAAAGGCATTGAGAGCATCAGACCAGAAGTACGAGGCCGATGCGAGCAGAGATTCATTCCTTTCCATATCGGCCAAGGAGAGGTTGATGCAGTGGCCGATGTGAGATTCTTCCCAATAGATCCTCTTTGCAGCCGATACTCTGATGTACCAGTCTCTCCATCCGGGCAATCTGCTCGGCCATGACCTGAAGCTGTTGGTCCAGTCACTGACCAACATGGTCGAGTTCTTGAAGGGAGTGCGTTGGGTTTCGGCACTGATGAAATCGGTGGGATCTTCGCTGCCCATGGGGCCATGATAGAAGAAACCGGGATAATCGGCGGACGGAATCAAGATCTGGGCTCTAAGATGCTACAGTAAACAAGAACACGATGAAGAACAGATAAAAAAAACGGAGCAGATCGGGTTCGTATAGATTGCAGATTGAGGAAAAATAATCGGGCGAGAAGGTTACCTCAGGAACTGCGGATGCTGATGCCATTGTGGGAATAAGAAACGATGCAGGGATCAACGGCCGGAGAAGAAGGTTGCGATGATTCGTCTGGGTTCGCTAGAGCTTGGTGAAGATGTGGGAGGTGAAGCGGTAGTGCTCTGGTGATGTGAAAGCATAAAAAAGGCAAGGAGACGAAGCGTTTTTATAGGGGTATGATGACCGAGCGGGAATCGAGGCCGTTGGCACTGTTTCAAACATTTATGGCAAATGGGCTATCTTGGGCCACCTCGGTATGGGAGAAATCTAGAGGCCCAAAGTTGGAAGAATTTCGAAATCCTACAGGAAAACTTCGAAATTGGGGGGCATGTGTTGACGCCAAAATTTGGTGAGGACCTGTATCAGATTCGGTCAAGAGGACGGTTGCAGTCGGATAATGGAAATTGATCCAAGAAATAGACCGAGTCTGAGAAGGAGCTGTGAAGACCGCGCGTGGCAGTTAATTACTATAGTTATTAGGAAAAGGTTTATCTCTTTTAGGAAACCTGACCTCGTGTCCGGTCAGGCCTCGTTAGCGTTTTTCTGTTATAGATAAGGAAATCATATACCGTGTCCTATAAGGACTCATGTAACTCGGGGTATATATACGTATGCCCGGGGACCTTGTAATCTATCACAACGATCAATACAAATTCGGCGGCATCGCCACCCCTTCGACGGGATCGCTGCTTTCTCGAGCTGGGCTGCATCGGTTAGGTCCGAACTCCTGCGAGAGGGTAAGTCTCGTCACACCGACTACCAATCGGCTAGGACTTCCTCGGTTAGGTCCGATATTCTAGTTGGTTTATGGTAGTCGGCTTACCACGATATATTTACTTTATCTATGGCTGCATCAGTTCAGTTTGATCTCATAGATTGATTAGGTATATCACATCACGTGTGCACAGACCGTATCGACTTACTAGGAGCGATTTATCATCAGTTTGTGCTGCATCGGTTAGGTCCGACCTACTGAACTGCTAGTGATAAGTCGATCCTGCTGGGCCGATGCGTTGTGTGCAGGCGTTTTATCGGAGTGTATAGCCGGTAAGTTATTTTCATCACGATCGCATTATATCTATCGGCTCATTGAGGCATTGTTATCATTGTCAGTCTGTGCTGCAACGGTTAGGTCCGATCTACTAGATTGACGATAATAGCTTTGCTCTTGATAAGCCGATGGTGTTGTGCGATGGTGTTATCGGAGTGCTTAGCCGATAAGTTACCTGTTAAAGCCGACTACATTTATTCATTATTTTATCCTGTGCTCGCTTTGATAAGCAGTCGGCTAGCTTATCAATTATTTATCGTTTACGTTATTGCATATTTTATTATATGTTCTTGCCTGTATTATTGTCACAATCGACTAAGGGTTAGCCGATGGGTTTATTCTGCCGATCCAAGAACAAGTACAAGTAGGTAAGGGCCCGGGCATGAGCCCAAGTAAGGACCAGTGTACGGGCCCGGACAGCGGACGAAGATCTCGGAAGCCGATATGAGCAAGGGCCCGGGTGCAGGCACACCTTCATGACAACACCAGTAACACTAGATCGTGATCAGCTAGGATCCATTTGATTTATTTATGCATTATACTTGCTTATTTTATCTAGCTTATAGCCGGTTTTTGAATATCCCTTCGATGATCGGCTAGCATGATATTTGTTTACTATTATGTTATTGCCCTTGCCATCATCGGCCTTAAGCCGATGTATAAGTGCTACGGTGTGCATCGGCCATCGGCTGATGAAACGAGTCTAGATCAGCTTCCAGCCGATTGGCTCATTGATCTAACATTTTCCTCCTTGTCAATTACAGGGTCAAATTGACTGGCACGCCTACGAACCTCAAACTTTAGGACCTGCATTGGAGTGAAGCAAATCTCCCAGGCCTTCGCGTGTCACCCAGACGCCGAACCGGGACCCGGCGATTTTCGGCGCCAACACATTCATAGATGATTATTCCCGTTATGGTTACATTTACCCCATAAGCAACCGTTCCGAATCTCTTGAGAAATTTAAGATATTTAAAGCTGAAGTGGAGAATCAGCATAATGCTAAAATTAAAGTTGTGAGATCGGACCGTGGTGGTGAATACTACGGGAAACACGCTCCATTTGGGCAAATTCCTGGTCTATTTGCCTTGTATCTCCAGCAACATGGGATTATTGCCCAATATTCCATGCTTGGAGAACCTCAGCAAAACGGGGTAGCAGAACGACGCAACCGCACACTCATGGATATGGTGCGCAGTATGCTGAATCACTCTACTCTGTCACTTAAGCTGTGGATTGAAGCACTTAAAACAGCTGCACACATAATCAATAGAGTGCCTAGTAAATCAGTGCCTAAGACCCCTTATGAATTGTGGACCGGAAGAAAACCGACACTCAATTATTTACGTGTGTGGGGCTGTCGTGCGGAAGCCAGAATATTTAATCCACAATTAAAGAAATTAGATCCTAAGACTGTGAGCTGTCATTTTATCGGTTATCCCGAAAGATCCAAAGGATACCGATTTTATTGCCCAGATCGGGTTACTAAATTTGTGGAGACTAGACATGCTGTCTTTCTTGAGGACAATAAATGGGGGAGCTCACAGACAAGGGAAATTAATCTTGAGGAAATTCGGGCTAATATTCAAACTCCGAAAATCCGAGAGACTGATATTCCAATTATTCAGACATCCCCATAATTTCTAATGTGCACTGTGATGTAGCACCGCCAACGGGTAATTCTGGACCGTCTGGTACTACACCTTCTGTTGAGGAAAATATTGAGAGTAATAATGATGATGAGCCTCAACAGATTGAAGTGACACATAATGAAGAAGAACCTCCACATGAAAATCCTCAACCTCAAGTGACAAACAATGAAACTCAAGAATTGAGAAGGTCACAGCGGGTGAGGAGATCTGCCATCCCTGATTATTATGAAGTATACATGAATGAAGATGACATGGGGAAGGTAGATGATCCCATCTCATTTAAAGAAGCAATAAACAACAAGGATTCATCTAAGTGGCTTCAGGCTATGGAAGATGAACTAAAATCAATGAGCCATAATAAAGTATGAAATTTAGTAGAAGTTCCTAAAGGAGTCAAAACAGTAGGCTGTAAGTGGGTCTACAAAACTAAGCTTGACTCTAGAGGGAACATCGAACGATTCAAAGCAAGGCTAGTTGCCAAGGGTTTTTCCACAGAGAGAAGGAATTGATTATAATGAAACTTTTTCTCCTGTCTCTAAGAAAGACTCATTCAGAATTGTCATGGCGCTAGTGGCTCACTTTGACTTAGAACTCCATCAGATGGATGTAAAGACTGCATGTCTAAATGGTGACCTAAAAGAGAATGTTTACATGATACAACCGAAAGGTTTTGTCATGGAAGGAAAATGCCATTTAGCATGCAAACTTAATAAATCCATCTATGGACTTAAACAAGCGTTCAGGCAATGGAACCTTAAATTCGATCAGATCATCAGACAGTTCGGATTTAAGGAGAATGAGGTGGACAACTGTATTTATGTTAAATATAAAGGTGGTAAATTCATCATCCTAGTACTCTATGTTGATGACATTTTGTTAGCAAGCAGCGATAAGAACCTGCTGCGAGAAACTAAAAAATTCTTGTCATCAAAATTTGATATGAAAGATCTTGGTGAAGCATCTTATGTTTTGGGCATTGAGATTCACCGAGATAGGTCCAAGGGAGTGCTAGGACTATCTCAGAAAGCTTACATCTCAAGAATCTTAGAAAAATATAATATGAGTAAATGCGCCTCTTCACCTGCTCCAATAATGAAGGGCGATAAATTCGGATTATTCCAAAGTCCAAGAAATGAGTTAGAATCTAAGGAAATGGACAAGGTACCTTATGCTTCAGCTGTCGGAAGCTTGATGTATGCACAAGTCTGTACGCGACCAGACTAGCATTCGTCACAGGATGCTTGGCAGATTTTCTGTCTAACCAGGAATGGACCACTGGAAGGCAGTAAAGAAAGTGCTGCGTTATTTACAAGGAACTAAACATTACATGCTTACATACAAAAAGTCTGATAAGCTTGAAGTCCTTGGCTATTCAGACGCTGATTTCGCGGGGTGCGTAGACACAAAGAAATCCACTTCAGGATATATTTTCACCCTTGCGGGAGGAGCTATTTCGTGGAAAAGCTCTAAACAAACGCTTACTGCATCGTCGACAATGCAAGCAGAATTTGTAGCATGTTACCATGCGACGGGGCAGGCCGTATGGCTTAAGAATTTCATCCCAAGATTAAAAGTGGTTGACAGCATTGAGAGACCACTTGTTATATACTGCGATAATGAAGCTGCAGTATTCTATACGAGTAACAACAAGTTCAAGTGAAGCTGCCAAAACACATTGACATTAAATATCATGTTGTGAAAGATAGAGTCCAGGATCAAACAATTAAGATTGAGTACATAAATACTAAATTTATGCTGCAGATCCGCTAACCAAAGGCTTACCTCAAACCAACTTATTTAAAGAACATGTAGCCGGCATGGGATTAAGTGATTGCCTTTGACTAAGATCTGGAAATAGGGGATTAATTTTTCAATCAACACCCGCTAAGTTAAGATGTGAGTTTATTTAAGTATTATAGTGAACTATAGGTCTTGTAGTCTTAATGACGTTTAAAGTGTATGACACATTGCCTTGGTGAGTGTTTTACTTAATAGACTTAGAAATTAATAAGCCTCTAAATCAAAGGGGAGAATTGTTGGTTTTTTATCGGCTTAGAGATAAGATACGAATAGAATCCGTGATCGGTGGATTCAAACCGACCTCCTAAAACCGAAGGAAACCCCGAGCCCACTAGTGCACATATAAAAGAGAATTGGGGAAGAAACGGGACGCCGCTCGGTCTCACTACAAACCCTAATTGTGTCCGATTCCACAAACGCACTAGAAGGGGTTCGTGAGTCTTCATCAATCCGTCCGTCGGCACACACACGCAGAGAAGCATCAAGAAGAAGAGGAAGCAGAGAAGAAGAAGAAATCAAGTCAAGATGGCTTCACAAGCAGGTCAGTGATTAGAATTAATTTTCCGCATAGGTGATTGAATTTCTAAGGGGATTAATCTCAGTGAATCAATTTTATTCAACACTGTAATTTTATTTTCTCCAACATAACATGCAAGCATTTCAAATCACCATCCCATACATTATTTCTACAATATTTGAACATATATTCATCTATCATTTTAACAATATATATTTAACATACATTGATCCACATATTCCGCAGCAAAGCACGAGGCATTATCTAGTTAATAAAGATGAAATAAGTCGATGATTCCCTTATTAACACAATTAAAGAACCAAAAGGTTTGGCCGTGCATATACATATAAACTCGGAATTTGTGTTGCTGGGCGTGCACATATGCTGCCAAAATCTATATATATCGTGTGGGTGGAGTGTCTTTTTTTTGATAAGTGCACTTATAAGTATATATACTATTACATGATGTTTGGATAATATTTTTTTAAGTATATTGCATACTTACAGGCATACTATCGTTATTTTATATTTTTTGGTGCTATGATCTTAGAATTAGTAGCCAGGGTCTTTTATTTCATTTTCGATAGCGTGTAGCTGTATGATTACGAAATAGAATCTATGTGATCTTTATATCATTAATTTAGCTTGTCATCATTTAAAGGGAGATAGGATTTGTCCCATCACTTTCTATCCCTTTATTTTTTTTATCAAAACTTATTGATTATATGCCTAACAATGAAAGTTGGATATATAAATCATTTACATTATCTAAAAATATCCATACCTGTTCAGTTGGCGGTATGGAAATCGTGTGCTGAGTATCAGCTGGTAGACCATCTTGGGACGGAGGATAATCACCGCAGACGTGAGTTTGTTCCTGTACCTGGTAGACAATAATGAATGATGATCTAGCGCAAATCTTTTATCTAGATGAAAATGATATCATTAGTGAACTGATCGCTTCCGCCCGGCTGAGATTTTGCCTTCTTTTTTTAGTGTTCTGCATTTTTTTTTGAAAAGATGTTCTCCTGGAATTTAATTTTAGAAACGCCTGCCTTTTTCATTAATGATGATGAAACCAGATCCTCCCAATACTGCACTCAGCATGTCCCAACCTCTGAGCTAACCTAACCTGTTTTTAGCATGGACATCACTTAATATCTCGTAATAAAATATGCCTATAAGAGTGCACTCCGCAAAGCGACTTATTTGGCACAACTATATAGGAAAACAACGACAGACCTCTGGTTCTAGGTAGCAAAATTATAATAATACCTCTAGTTCTAGCGGTGGCTGAAGGATCATTACCATCAGTAATTTTTAGTGTTTAAAATTTATTCTAAAATATATAGCAATTTTTTTATCTAGTTCCTCATTTCAAACAGTCATAACCATCTCGTATTTAATTTCTTTAATTACTTTTTCATCTCAACCAATCACAACCACCTCCTATTTAATTTCACATACTTATTTAATAGATGTGTCATTCTCTAGAAGTTCTTATATTTTAGAAGAAAGGGAGTATTTAGTTTGTTTTCGGCTGGTATCCTGTAGAGAAATGAAATGTTGGGCTTATTTTCTTTCAAGTCTCTTTGTAGGAAAATATAGGACCACATGTTCTCTGAAGCCCCTTAATTTTATGGGTTGTTTACCCGTAATACTCTTTACTTTTTATAGGTTATAAATGCATAGAGCTGAAGTAATATTGATATATTAATTATGGATATTTTGGTAAAAAAAAAGACAGGGCTTTTTTAGTACAAGAGACAGAAAATTATATACCCTATATATATTATTGTACGGAGGGAGTACTACGTAGCTAGGAAAATAATCATACCTCTCGGCGCGGAGGAGAACTAGTATGTTGAGTATGTTTCGATATCTGGTAGACCATGAACGATGCAGGCTTACTATTTGTCACCTATATATACATTATAATACCATCCAAAAAACAATGTTAATATATACTTACAAATATGAAACACCGTGCAGGCCAGAAATAAATAATCGTACGTGCCTGTGATGATGATTCTGGTTGCAGATGATGAGCAAGATTTTCAGTGCGGAACACCAACAAGAATACCAGGATGGCGAAGGATGCGTCCGCGTGGCTGTAGGCTATATCACGCTCAAGCTTTCGTAAACGCTTGGATATTTTGCGAGCCCTGCAGAAGAAGCAGATCATGTGTTCTGCGGATGTCGCCGCCGCCTCCTGCAGCGCTTGGCAGTCGGTGACGGTGGCGCGGGCCTCGACGAGAATGTCGTGGAGCACCCTGATGGGTTCACCACTCGCAGTCGCGTCCGGGTTATTCATCACCTCCACGTTGCTCTCGCATAGCGACAGCGTATGGCTGATCATCTCCGCCCGCTTTTTGATCCGAAGGCAGTCCTCCTTGTTCTGGCGTACCCTATCAACCTCCTTCATGATCTTGGGCAAAATATCAGTCAAAATCTGTAACGTGAGCCCCGCTATTCCCACTGGATCGACCATACTGCCGTACAATCTGCGTGCAGATCAAGTGCATGCATGCATGCGCATCAGATTAGTTAGCTAGCCGGCCTGAACGATCAAGCAGACAAATTAAACCAATTTAGTTTGGTCGTAACAACCAACAAGCATGCAATAAAACATATAATAGAGAGCGATATCTCCCACCAAGGCTAGCTCTTGCTTCCCAGCTCCAGCTTCCAGTCTTGTCACAAGCTAGTGATGATATATATATATTCCTTGATCACTCGATCGGCATCATTATTTTAGTGGAGTCGAATCGATCTAATTTGCTTCACATCCAATCTATCTCTTATTGGGCTAGTTATTTGCCTCACATCTTGTCATTTAATTCCCCTCTCTGTAGATCTCGCCACGCATCTGTCGATCGATAATGCAATTAATCATTAACCCTGGGTCTTGACCAATCGTCCAATCAAGAATGGGTGGCGTAGATTGTCTCCAGCTCGTGGTGAATCGACCTTTCTCTAAGAAACCTAGCCGCAGATCGATCGGCCCAGGCAATGCTACAGTTCATCGAGCTGCTTCCACAAGCGGTGTGCGAAAATTTGCCAGGTGGAACTCCCCTCCCCGACCTATGCCAACTCCATGCATCTAGATTGCTGGCTAGTTTAGTAGACTTTGGTACAACATTAAGTTTAGTTATTCTTTAATTTACAAGTTCATCCACATGTGTTTTCTTATGCTTCACTAGAATAGAATTTCTTGCCTACTATCTTTGTAGGAATTCACAAACTACCCTTTTTTTTTGTTTTAAGCTAGATTTTGTTTCACCATGAAAATAGTAGAATTTGAGAGCATGCGATTTGTTGCATGTTGAGCCATTAGTCGAAAAAGGTGGACTAAACACTTTCAACACTACCAAACTGAAAACACAAACTAGTATATCCGAAGAAAAAAAGATTAGTATATACTGATGAGAAAAACTATGCCACCATATACCGTGTTGGCACCGTATAATTAATAACGGAATTGTTATTTTTCTGTCAACAAATTTTTTTTAGAAAAACTTTCAAATTTTGAACCGTTAGCTTTACTCCGAGATTCGTGCAAATGAGTAATGGAGTTGGAAGAAACTATGGCGCAAGCGTGGGTGGGATTCAATCCCAACCTTTGGCTTTGGGTGCACATGACTTCTTCACTGAGCTACTAGTAACACAAGTTATATACTAGTTATATAGAAATTACAATATAATTATAATGCAATTATAATATAATTATATTATAATTACACTATAGCATATAAATATAGTTATATTTAAAAGTTTTTATCTCGATACTCCCATTAATAAAGTCACCCTCTTATCTTATCTCTCTGTCCACACACACAAACACAAACACCTCTTCGTTCTTCTTTCTCTCTCCGCCTCTTATCACGCAAAACCAAGCGGAGCTTGCACGAGGCAGCAGGGCGGCGGTGCACGGAGACGAGTACAATCTGCCAATCACCGTAGACCGATCACTCTAGCACAATCTGTTTGCAGATCACGTGACCATCAGATTAATTAGCTGGCCGGCCTAAACGAATAAGCTCTAGCTGACGATTGTAAGTACGTACAGAAACAAAACCAATTTAATTTGGTCGTAACAACCAACGAGCACTAACTTAGCTTTAGCCTAGCCTTTTTCTTTTCTTGCCTCCCACGCATTCCGATGACATATATTCCTGCAGGGCTTGTATTCGCTCGATCGGCATTATTATTATTTTTTTAGAAAGGCTAGCAAAGTTCAGCCGGCGTATATTTATATTAGAAGAATAAAATGCAACGAGCCGTAAGGCTTAAAGGAAGCGAAACGAAAAGGTGCACTATCATGATGGCAAACATGCTGGCTGGCATTCTGCACAAACTAAAGCAAAATTCTATGCTTTGCTCCTGCCATCGCCCAGCATCGCATTTTATCAGTTACATATACGATCTGTCACTTGCTCTGCTGTTTTCTCCTCCGTTCTGAATATTCGCCCGTTTCTTTCCCTTCTTATTTCCCAAGCGATTAAGATAAAAATCGATGCAAGTCCTTTACTTATGGAGAGGTCCGCATGACTTGTGCCCTGAGTCCGCCAGCCGAGAATGCTTCCATCAATTGGTTGCCTGGAAGGGAGAGGAGAGGGTATGCACAATTTTCTGAGAACTGCATGCCACACAGTTTAGGAGAAGGCACTAGTACAGAAAACGGTCGGCAACCCATTTACAAGGTGTTTAGCAAACTGTCTACGGCTCAAGTCTTGTAGAAATTGGTGATTTTGTACAGGCGGACTCCACAACCGCCTATAAAAAATCTATTTTTACGGTCGGCTCTCTTAAGGAAATCCCTATTGGCAATCGTTAAATACTATTTTGACCACCAACCTTCAGCAATAAAATGGGTAAAACAGAGTTTCAATACATCAATTTTCTTTAGACTAATCCATTTCCACTATTTTTATTGTTTTCTAAGTATTTTGCAGGTACATATCAACTTGTTGGAACTAGTCCTAACACATGGGGGACAGAAGGGAGAGATCTAGGGGAACACAGGAAATCCAATTGATCACTATATATCTGAAGAACTCATGGTTTACAATGAACAGGCCATACATTATATAGTGGCTAGACGCTATCGGAAATTACCTACTTGTCCCCTACTGGGAGCAAGGCACAGGACCCTATGACAGGTGGGCCCGAGATGGGGGGTCTCCTCGTAACTCCCTAGGAGGGGGGACCCGGGCCTGACGTCGTACTAGAAGCCTCTCGGAGATCCCGGGATCCTGGCCCCCTCTTGGGATTCCTGGGCTCTCCTCGACTGCCGGGCCACCGTGCAGGGTTCTGGAGCTAGGCGGCTGGTAGGTGAGGTATTTATGGCAGTGACTTGGCTGACAGTAATTGAGCCCCCTCCTCCAGGGAGACCCTCCGGATGGAGGCACCGCTTCGTCCGCCGGAGGCCTTTGCGAGGGCCCCCTAGGCCCTGGGGAGCCGCCTAGTGGGAGGTCCCCTCCGGAAGGTCCTGGAGCCTGTCGGAGGGGTCCCCTCAACAGTAGCCCCGCTATTCCCACTGGATCGACCATACTGCCGTACAATCTGCGTGCAGATCAAGTGCATGCATGCATGCGCATCAGATTAGTTAGCTAGCCGGCCCAAACGATGAAGCAGGCAAATTAAACCAATTTAGTTTGGTCGTAACAACCAACAAGCATGCAAGAAAACATATACTAGAAAGCGATACCTCCCACCAAGGCTAGCTCTTGCTTCCCAGCTCCAGCTTCCAGTCTTGTCACAAGCTAGTGATGATATATATATTCCTTCAGGACTTGTATTCACTCGGCATCATTATTTTAGTGGAGTCGAATCGATCTAATTTGTTTCACATCCAATCTATCTCCTATTGGGCTAGCTATTTGCCTCACATCTAGTCATTTAATTCCCCTCTCTCTAGTTCTCGCCACGCATCTGTCGATCGATAAAGCAATTAATCATTAAACCTAGGTCTTGATCAACCGTCCAATCAGGAATGGGTGGCGTAGATTGTCTCCAGCTGGTGGTGGATCGACGTTTCTGTAAGAAACCTAGCCGTAGAATCGGCCCAGGCAATGCTACAGTTCATCGAGCTGCTTACACAAGCGGTGTGCGAAAATTTGCCAGGTGGAACTCCCCTCCCCGACCTATGCCAAAACCATGCATCTAGTTTGCTGGCTAGTTTAGTAGACTTTGCTACAACATTAAGTTTAGTTATTCTTTAATTTACAAGTTCATCCACATGTGTTTTCTTATGCTTCACTAGAATAGAATTTCTTGCCTACTATCTTTGTAGGAATTCACAAACTACCCTTTTTTTTTGTTTAAAGCTAGATTTTGTTTCACCATGAAAATAGTAGAATTTGAGAGCATGTGATTGGTCGAAAAAGGTGGACTAAACACTTTCAACACTACCAAACTGAAAACACGAACGAGTATATCCAGAAAAAAAAAGATAAATATATACTGATGAGAAAAACTATGCCACCGTGTACCATGTTGGCACCATATAATTAATAACGGAATTGCTATTTTTCTGTCAACAGATTTTTTTTAGAGAACCTGGGCCTTTGGCTTTGGGTGCACATAACTTCTCCACTGAGCTACTAGTAACACAAGTTATATACTAGTTACATAGAAATTATAATATAATTATAGTATAATTACAATATAATTATATTATAATTATACTATAATTTTACTATAATTACATTTAAAGTTTTTATCTCAATGCTCCCATTAATAAAGCCACTCTCTTATCTTATCTCTGTCCACACACAAACACAAACACCTCTTCGTTCTTCTCTCTCTCCGCCTCTTATCACGCAAAACCAAGCGGAGCTTGCACGAGGCAGCAGGGCGGCGGTGCACGGAGACGAGTACAATCTGCCAATCACCGTAGACCGATCACTCTAGCACAATCTGTTTGCAGATCACGTGACCATCAGATTAATTAGCTGGCCGGCCTAAACGAATAAGCTCTAGCTGACGATTGTAAGTACGTACAGAAACAAAACCAATTTAATTTGGTCGTAACAACCAACGAGCACTAACCTAGCTTTAGCCTAGCCTTTTAATTTTCTTGCCTCCCACGTATTCCGATGACATATATTCCTGCATGGCTTGTATTCGCTCGATCGGCATTATTATTATTTTTTTGGAAAGGCTAGCAAAGTTCAGCCGGCGTATATTTATATTTGAAGGATAAAATGCAACGAGCTGTAAGGCTTAAAGGAAACGAAACGAAAAGGTTGCACTATCATGATGGCAAACATGCTGGCTGGCATTCGGAACAAACTAAAGCAAAATTCTGGCCATATGCTTTGCTTCTGCCATCGCCCAGCATCGCATTTCATCAGTTATATATACGATCTGTCACTTGCTCAGCTGTTTTCTCCTCCGTTCTGAATATTCGCCCGTTTCTTTCCCTTCTTATTTCCCAAGCGATTAAGATAAAAATCGATGCAAGTGATTTACTTGTGGAAAGGTCCGCATGACTTGTGCCCTGAGTCCGCCAGCCGAGAATGCTTCCATCAATTGGTTGCCTGGGAGGGAGAGGAGAGGGTATGCACAATTTTCTGAGGACTGCATGCCGCACAGTTTTGGAGAAGGCACTGGTACAGAAAACGGTCGGTAACCCATTTACAAGCTGTTTAGCAAACTATCTACGGCTCAAGGCATGTAGAAATTGGTGATTTTGTATAGGCGAACTCCATAACCGCCTGTGAAAATCTATTTTTACGGTCGGTTCTCTTAACGAAGGCAATCATTAAATACTATTTCGACCACCAACCTTCAGCAATAAAATAGATAAAACAGAGTTTCAATACATCAATTTTCTTTAGACTAATCTATTTCCACTAGTTTTATTGTTTTCTAAGTATTTTGCAGGTACATATCAAATAAAGATGGAAGTGCACGAATCTTGGAAGAAATAGACCGATCGAGCCAAAGCGCCCGGGCTAGCCGACCCTGGTAGCAGGCCAGCCGGTTACAGCTAAAGAGCAGGCAGCCAGGAGAGGCCTGGCCGGCCAGGCCAACTTGTTGGAACTAGTCCTAACACATGGGGGACAGAAGGGAGAGATCCGGGGGAACACAGGAAATCCGAGTGATCACCATGTATCTAAAGAACTCATGGTTTACAATGAACAGGCCATGCATTATATAGTGGCTAGACGCTATGGGAAATTACCTACTTGTCCCCTACTGGGAGCAAGGCACATGACCCTATGACAGGTGGGCCCGAGATGGGGGGTCTCCTTGTAACACCCCAGGAGGAGGGACCCGCGCCTGATGTCGCACTAGAAGCCTCCCGGAGAACCCAGGATCCTTGCCCCCTCTCGAGATTCTCGGGCTCTCCTCGACTGCCGTGCCGCCACGGGGGGTTCTGGAGCTAGGAGGCTGGTAGGTGAGGTATTTATGGCAGTGACTTGGCTGGCAGTAATTGAGCCTCCTCCTCCGAGGAGACCCTCCGGACGGAGGCACCGCTTTGTCCGCCGGGGGCATTTGCGAGGGCCCCCTAGGCCCTGGGGAGCCACCTAGTGGGAGGTCCCCTTTGGAGGGTCCCGGAGCCTGCCGGAGGGGTCCCCCCAATAGTAGCCCCTCGGGGGCTCAAGACCTGGGTCAGGGTCGAGCCTCCGCCTTACTCTCGGCGGCTCCAACGGCCGTTCCCAGTCAAGGCCCATTGGTCTTTCCTCGGTAGCCTAGCCCTGACCCCCACGTGATGGCGGGCCCCGCCACGTCGCGCGGTCAGGCTTAGCGTGGACACGCGTCACGCCGGGGTTGGCGGGGGAGGCGAACGGGTGCAATGCCCACGCGCGCTCGGGCACAAAGCCGCGACCGGGCGGCATTTTCATGTTTTTGTTCACTCACTTGTCACTCGCCCCTTGCTCTTCCTGGCTGCCGACGCCATTTCTTCAAGCTTCCCGTTCAGCTCTACGCATCCTCCTGCCGCCGGTCAACCAACCGCCGACGACAAGCTTGGGCGACGCCGAGGAGTTGGAGGCGGTTGGCCGGCCGGCCAGCACTGGCGAGTGAAAGGACCGAGATGTCGCCTAGAGGGGGGGTGAATAGGCAAATTCTGCAATTATAAAAACTAAATGCAAAGTCAGTACCAAAACCGGCCAGGCCGGTTTCCCAAACAGGTCAGGCCGATTTCTGACTCAAAACACAAAACCGGCCAGGCCGGTTTCTGCTGCAGAACCTACACAAGTAAAATACACCCCCTTAATGAGTTCTAACACAAACCAAACTTGAAGATGTGCCTTTGCTGATGTAGCACAGCAGGTTCACTTAGTCCCTGCACACAATACAAGCACACCAAAGTAGATCGAGCGGAAGCAAAGTAAATGTGCTAGAGATCAAATGTGTGACAAACCGCAGTGGAGACACAAGGAGTTTGTTTACCGAAGTTCGGATTCACCACCGTGAACCCTACGTCTTCGTTGAGGAAGCTTTTCGTGACCCCAAGGTCAAGCTATGTCCCCGATTCCACTAAGGCGATCTTTTTCCTTCCGGAGGCAAGATCAAACCTGCACAAACGATCCGTGGCTCACTACAAACCTGGGAGCTCACCGGCGACGCCTAGCCGTCTAGGAGGCTTCACCTCCAAGAGTAACAAATGCTTCTCGAGCTGCGAGACTTCACCTTCAAGTGCTCAAGACTATGGATTGCTCTTTAAAGCTCACATACAAACTCTCTCTCAACCCAACTCAAAGATTTCAACCAAATCAAGCCTATCTCACAAAGAGAGGTTGGGGAGAGTCTTGCTGGTGTTAACAACCCTTTAGAATGTGCAAGAACCAGAATCAACCAGCAGCCCTCAAGGGAGAGGGCCAAAGGGTATAAATACCCACCCACCAAAAACTAGTCGTTACTATTAGGGGAAAACCGGTTAGGCCGGTTACCAAAACCGGCCAGGCCGGTTTTCATACCAACTAGCCGTTAGGGCTGACTCAGAGAAAACCGGCCAGGCCGGTTTGCAAAACCGGCCAGACCTGTTTTGCTCTGGTCAGCACACTCAACTCTCAAGGTTCTCTCACATGGGTTGACCTATGAGCACTTTTGGTGTCTCCATGTAGTCAATGTTGCATCCCTCTTGATAGTACGGCATTCCTATACTCAAGATTAAACATTTACAATATTTCATCCACTTGAGCTTGTATGTCTTCAACATGCCAATACTTGATCATTCTTAACTTGAGATCTTTCAACATTGAACAACCACTGAGCATATCCATCTTGAACTAGTGACTTAGGATCTTTCAACAAATATGATCAACATACCATCATCCATCCATAAGCCACTTCATCAAATGATCCAACAATGATTCGATGCTTTGCATTGCTTCGCTAGATAAGACTCGAGGTGTACTCCAAGCACACGTTCACTTCACCCTAGCATGGGTTACTAGTCCCAAGTCATCACTTGGTTCCCCCTTGCTTAGTCCCTCGTTACTTGTCGCTTTGCTTGACATCTTCACACACTCTTGTCGACTTTAAGCTAAGCTTTGCTTCACATCAACAATAAAGACCCAATAAAATCCATGTATTATGATTTGTCCAATGCTTTCCAAACATGAGACCATCAACACTGCATATTCTTATGAGCCAATAATATCACAATATAATCATAAGAATAAATCTCTGCTCAACACTTAGCAAACAAGTTAGTCCTTTAATCGTTTTGTCATTCAACTCATTAAAACCCACTTAGGGGCCTAGATGCATTTTCAGCGAGGACACACAGTGAGACCACGACGACGTGGGATGCGGCGACGCCGACCAGCCGTCGCGGTGGCCTGTGGCTGTTAGCTCCAACCAGGCCATGGCCGTCGCGGCCCCAAGCGACGATAGCACTGGTGATCGGGCCGGCGATGGGGATGATGGTAGCGACTCTGAGGGGGACGGTAGGCTACTCCGCGTGAGCTAGGCATACCCGGAGCAGACGAGCCGCCTAGGGCGGTCCCAAATCCTGTCGTGCCACATCGCTACGCTCATGGCGGCGGGGAAGCTCGCTCGCGCAGGCGACGCGTGGCGCCCTCCGCGCGACGAGGAGATCCTGTGCCTGGAGGAGGATGAGGCGGTGGTCTTCGAGGCGTTCTTCACCGCGGGCTTCGGCTCCCCCTCCATCCCGCTTGTAGCCGGGGTGCTTGACCTTTTTTATGTCGAGCTCCCATGAATTCGGCGGCAGACATGAATTCGGTGGAGCTCTCCGAGCTACAGTGGTCGCTGGTGTGGCAGCTGATGGTGGCCGCCTCCGCTGCCATCGAGCGCGGCGGGAGGGACACGGCCACCCTACACTCCGAGCGACTTCGTCGGGACGGGGAGGTTGCCCAAGCTCAAGGGGCAGTGTCTCAGGCGGTTGCCGCCCAGCACGCCACAGAGTGGGAACTCCGTGGGGCTCGGGTAGGGCTGAAAATGGTCGGAAATGATCGGAAAAACCCTTAAATCATTTCCATTTCCATATTTTGTACTCGGAATCGGAATCGGAAACGGTAATGTCGGAAATAGAAACGGCTTCAGTAAATTCGGAAACATCGGAAACAGAGTTGCTCGGTCGGACATCCAGAAATAACTTTACCTCACATGTGATGTCTAGAGTAACTCATATAATCACTAAATATAATAATAGCGATGTCACATAATAATCACCCATCACAGAAAGCAATGTTAATAATTATCCAACATGACAATATACAAAAGCGATGACAATATGACAATGTCAGACCCTTTACCGAATCAGTACTGTCGGAGGATGGAACTCCAACCGCGGGGAGTCTGGGGACCCCCCTTTGAGGTTCGGCCAGGGGAGTTGTTCACAGGACGACAGCGGCGTCTGGGAGATGATCGGTGCTCGAGCGCCGGGGGCCCGGGCTGAGATGGCACGCAAGGGAGACAGGAGGAGTAGACAGGTTCGGGCCGCGCGGAGGCGTAATACCCTACTCCTGTGTGTGTTTGCTATGTGGGAGATGAAGTGGTTTTGGTGTTACAAAATGAACTCATGGTGCTCAGGAGCTAGCCGCTCTCCGGGAAGAAGAGAGACCGAGAATGAGAGAGAGACAGAGAGACCGGGGAAAGAGCCTTCGAGAGTAGCTCGAGAGAGAGCGAGAACCAGAGATCCAGAGTCCCCTTTCACTTGCAGGCATGGATCCTCCTTTTATCGATCAAGGGGAGTCCACAGTGCCCAGTACACAGAGAAAGCTAGCTACAATTTGTCTTGTCACACGCACGCGGCCGCCTGCCGCGCCGCGCCGGAGGGACGTCTAGTCGCCGCCTGGCTCGGCTGCTGCGGGCGGCTGGAGTTGGTCTGCTGCAAGCGGCTAAATCGTGGAGATGTGACAGCGCACGCCCTCGCCGCCGAAGTCAAAAGTCTCTGACTGCACAGGCATGTGTCCACAGGGGGCCATCATGAGAGGCCCACGCGTGGCAGAGCAGGCGACAGGGGCGACACACCCCGTCGCCTCGTCATTAATGCAGGTAGTTGAAGAGTTGGTCCGCTCGAGTCATCCTCGTGCCCGGGGCAGAGAGCTCATCGAGCCCTCCACGCACACAAGGCGCCGAGCTCCTCGGGGACGGAAAATGTGAGTCCCGGGCCCGGGGAGCGGCGCCCGGGACCAGGGATGTCTCTGTAACGTGCCTCGGGACCGAGCCTGTGAGTCCCAGGAAGGGGGGGCGAGACCCAGGGCCCAGGAATGTCCCGATGCGCCCCGAGGCCGAGCCTGTGAGCCCCGGGCCCAGGGACTCCGTTCCCGGGCCCCGGATCTCGTCCCTAGGCCCGGGCATGGAGCCTGTGGGCCCCGGGACCGGGCAGCGAGACCCGGGCCCGGGAAATCCCAGTGATGTGTCCCAGGGGCGTGCCCCGAGAAGGGAGCTGTGGCCCCCGGGCTCGGGAGCGAGACCCGAGCCCGGGAAGTCCCAGATATGTGTCCCGGGGACGCGCCCTGGAACCGTAGGAGAGACCCCGGGCACGGGGGCGAGACCCGGGACCGGGGATGTCCTCGGGCCCTCGGTACTTGATTGGAAGAAGGCTGTAGCCGGCCGTCGCCGGTGCAGAATGTGGCCCCGGAGGAGCTGACATGGCCGAAGACCCACGCGTCCCCGGGGTATGTGGGACCCCCAGTCCCGTTTCGCTGATAAGTACCATCGATAAATTTCTGAATAAATACGGTAAACTTCGGAAACGGTCGATAAACTACTGAAATCATTTCCGGATCATTTCCCATCGGTACAAAAAAAAAGAAAAACGGTCGATAAAATCCATAAAATAGCGTCAGTCGGTTTGGAAATTTTACCAACCGTTTTCAGCCTTAGGCTCGGGAGAGGGAGCGGCAGGCTAAGGAGGACCTCGACCGGTCCCCAGGAAGCGCAGGCGGAAGTGGCCCGCCTGTCCGGGAAGGCCGATGGGCTTCACGGGAGTGTTGCCCAGCTTGAGGCTTCGTTGGCCACCCTTGGCGCTCGTGCCGTGGCAGCCACCCAGGCTCTCCAGGCGGCCCTTGCAAGTGGCACAAATAAACATTAATAACATGATGAACCAAGTAGTAACTAGTAAAAGTTAACTTACAATATGGTCTTAATTCTCGATAAATAATGTTGATACTATAATTGAAAAACTAAAATAAAGAACAAGAATGAAAAGGAACCTAACCTGCTAAAAACCTAATTATAAGTATTTATAAGTTAAGAAATAACCTAATTTTCAAACAAAATTTATGCAAAAATCAGCATCGCTAGTAGATAGGCTATATTGGGTTGGGCCCTCTCCCAGCCTAGGCCCTAGGCGGTCACACTTCCTGCCTAGGCCTAAAGCCAAGCCTGGGGAAAGTGTCATGGACTGCTTAATGGACCAGGCCGTCATGGCCTAACTAAGGCTGTGCTCAGAAAGGAGATTCAGCTAGGCTACTTTCTCATCCGCTATGAGCACGTTTCTCGAACTGCTAAACGGTACCTTTTTTTATAAAAATTTTCTATATAAAAGTTTCTTAAAAAATCATATTAATCCATTTTTTAAGTTTAAAATAATTAATACTCCCTCCTCCCAAAAAGAAAGCAATTGTAGCAAATCGCAGTGAAGGCAAATGACCTGAATGCCGCTATTTACTCACGTCTGTTGTGGTTGAAATTAGAGTTGGCTTTCCAGTTATCCAGGTGCAATAAATGTTCATGCAATAGTTAGATGGAAACAAGAGGCAATTACTGAAGGGGTTTAGCATTAGCGGCCAAATTACATGCATTGGCGCCATAATCATCTGCCACCAAAATTAGATGGCGGTAAAACATACATGCACATTACAATTAGCTGGTTGGCGCCTGTTTTGACACTACACACAATGCACAATTAGCAGGTTACACACAGATTCACAAGACGGCAAAATATTGGTTGGCGCCATATTCCAGTAGCCTTGATGTCCTATAAAAGATTGGTGGTGAATCCATCAGCTAGTATGCACATCATAAACCTGAAAAGTTAGTCATGGCTATAGATCTCAATTTGCCATACGATGAGGAAGATGTAGCATTGCCTGACCTTAATGAAGCCTTAGCTGATGAGGAAGAAGATCAAAGAGATCTTGTCCAGGATCCAAATGCTGATCAACAAGAACAGATGCATGCAGGTTAGTGTGCTTACCATGATAAATCTTATAGATTCCTCAAGGTCAAATTTATTTTAGATTACTGGTTCATGTTGTTTAGGATTTGACAAGAAAACATTTTTTCTGACCTCAATATAGCATCTGTTGTTGAGGGACAAGACCAAATCCCTGATGTCCTAGGAGATGAACAGGTTGGTGGGGCTGATCATGGTGTGCATCCAATTGATGTAAATGTAGATGACTTTGAGCAACAAGAAGAAAATCAACCAGGTAATGTTTTAAATCTAGGCTACTCTAAATCATAATTATAATTAGATAAGCATGGGAATACATCTAGGGTACTGTAAATCAAGGATACTCTAAGAATTGTTTCTTGTTTGCACTAAAATCAGTTTAGTCCTGTTTGCACTAAAATCAAGGGTACAATATAAGGCACAAATTCTGTATTAGTCCTATTTGCACTAAAATCAGATCAGAACTTGATCTCTACCATGGGAAATACTACTAGATCATAGATCACAGATAATCAAACAAAGACATTACTAAACTGCGTTGTGTCTACAGATCTGTGATCAATGATGATTATTTGGTAGGAGTATCTCAGAATACTTCTAAGGCTACTCTAAAATCATCTAGGCTACCATTGAAAGAAGAATTGCTAGATAAGTTTAGTTGTGTACTAAAATCAGGCTAATGATAACAAAACTGATATATATATATATATGTGTGTGTGTGTGTGTGTGTGTGTGTGTGTGTGTGTGTGTGTGTGTGTACAAAGCTGATATATACATGCATGATTAGTTGGAGATTTACCACATTTATAGTACTATGAATGATCTTATTGTAAAAAAAAAACCAATAGTTGTAATTTTATTTTGTAGACGAAGGAGATCTCTTCAGCTATAGTCATGAAGACATGGAAGAGGTTCTGCATGATTATGGCGTGTACTTTGATGTTGTGACCGTTGAATTTGGACATGAGGAGTTCGCCCATTTAGATGAAGAAGAAGAGGTAAATGAAAATGGTGCACATCAAGCAAAAGATATCGCAAAAACACAAAGGCAACAAACATATGCAGAATTGCTTGAGTGTAGTACGAGTGGAAGATTATGCAGGGACAGTACACGCATAGTTGCTGAAAAGTTTCAGATTAGTAGGAATGCAGTGCAGCGTGTTTGGCAATGAGAGAAGCAGTGCCGTGCAGCAGGAATACCAGTTGATGTAAGATTAAAGAAGCCCAAGAATTGTGGCCAAAAAAAATTACAGTAGATCTGTCACAGATTGCTAATGTTCCTTTGCATAGAAGGAGCACTATACATTCTCTAGCAGAAGCAGTAGGTGTGAAGAAAAGCACACTACATAAGTGGTTCAAGCAAGGGATGCTACGACGCCACTCCAATTCACTAAAGTCTTATCTGAAGGAATCAAACAAAAAAGAAAGGTTGCAGTGGTGTCTTTCAATGTTAGATCCACGTACTTTACCAAACGAACCCAAGTTTATTGAAATGCAAAACATTATCCACCTAGACAAGAAGTGGTTCAACACAACAAAGAAGGCAAGGAGTTTTTATATGCTTCTAGATGAGGATGATCCATACAGGACTATGCAAAACAAGAATGCCATTGATAAAGTGATGTTCTTAGCGGCAGTTGCTAGGCCTAGATATGATGCTGAAGGAAACTGCACTTTTGATGGTAAAATTGGCATATGGCCTTTTATCAGAAAGGTGCAATAGTTTTACATGCTTTCTTTGATTAGAGTAGTTTGTGCTATTTAGTTGTGAAACTAACATTCTTGGTTTGACAGGAGCCAGCACAAAGGAGAAGTCGAAACAGAGAAAGGGGCACAGTAGTCACCAAGACAATCAAGGTTGATAGAGATACTATAAGGTCTTCTTGATTACTAAAGTGCTGCTAGCTATTAGAGCAAGTTGGCCTCGAGAAGATGCACGCAACACCATTTGGATTCATCAAGATAATGCTAGGACTCATCTGCCACTGGATGATGAACAATTTAAACTTGCAGTATCACAAATAGGGCTTGACATCCGTCTCATGAACCAACCTCCAAATTCCCTTGATATGAATGCACTAAATCTAGGGTTCTTTGCATCCCTTCAGTCCTTAACACATAAAAGGGTCTCTAGAAATATGGATGAACTCATAGAGAATGTTCAAAAGGAATACGATGACTACGATGCAGGTATTCTAAATAGAGTGTTCCTAACTCTACAAGTTTGCTTGATTGAAGTAATGAAAGTCGGTGAAGGGAATAGATACAAGATCCCTCACATCAACAAAGATAGGCTAGAGGCATTAGGAATTCTTCCTAGAAGACTTAGTTTTGATCGTCTATTATATGATATTGTGATGGAGTCTTTAGGCAACTGATTGTGCTCGACTTAATTTGTTTTAAGTTCAGAATTTGAGTATAAGTTCAGCATGTATACTCAATTTTCTATAGTCATTGTGCATCTCAACAACCACCTCTCGTCAATTTATGATATTGTGATGGAGTCTTTAGGCAATACTCAGTTTAAACAATATTTTTCTGAACATGTATTTAGGCAATACCACCTTTAGGCAACATGTATTTAGTTTCAATTTCTCTGAGCAATGTTTTCTTTCCCTTTGTGCAATGATCCACATGTAAAATGTCTCAAATTAACTATAATCAGCAAAGCAGCTATTTGAACTTTAGTTGTGCTGAAACTCAAATTATAGATTCAGCAAAGCAGCTATTTCAACTTGTTGTTCTGAAACTCAAGTAATCAGCAAAGCATCTACTATTCCCCTCATCAAAGTATAGATTCCATAAACTCAAATTAAGCACCATAACTTGAGCAAAAATTGAAACTTTAATGTATTCTGACCTCCCTAATATCCAAATCCATAAACATAACTTCATTACTTCGACTAAACTTATTTTTTGAGCATTCACTAAACTTATTTTTTGAGTATAGAATAACAATGCCAAACTGAAGATGAAACCATATCTTGTGCACATTCACTAAACTTATTTTTTGACGAAATCAATAAACTTACTTCGACTTGCGATCGAAGTAGGTAGGCAACATAATCTTGAGCATGCTGAGGTAGACAGGTCTGTAGTATTCTTCCACCTCCATGCCAAGATCGTCATCATCCACCTCCGTGTCAGCGGCCTCCACCTCCATACTTGCAGCTTCCACCTCCACGCCATCATCCAGGTCCTCAGAATCCAGGACGAAAATGCCGTCTTCCACGTCCTCAGAGTCTGGGACAAAGAAGCTGGCCTCCACCTCCATACCCGCAGCACTGTCCTCCATCTCCTCACAGGTGGCCTTCAACTCCGTGCCCAGAAGACCCACATCACCACCTTGCTCTTGGGTCTCTGGGACGAAGCAATCGGCATCAACATCCTCCGAATCTGGGACGAAGAATCTATCACCCACATCGCCGATTTGCAGCTCCGGCTCGGGGACGTAAAGCTCACCGTCGAAGATCACCGTACCCGCTTATCCACCCTCGCCTGATTACGATGCGGTGGCTACGCCGTTGGATCTTGCCGGTACCACCGCCGCCGTCAGCCATCCCAGGAGGCAGCGTGGGGAGGCGCTGGGATGGGGGGAGGCCTGGGGATGAGGAGTCGAGTGGGGATGAGGCCATGGTTGGGGCCGATCGGCTGGGTTGGGGGTAGCGCGGATAGGGGCGACCGCGATGGGTGGGGGGCGACCGGTGGCCACCATGAGTGGATCGATGGGATCGGCTAGGTCACTGGGAAAGAGGCATTATATCTCATTGTAATCAATTAGATGGTTCCACCCTTTTAGAATTATATTTTTTATGAGATAAATTTTAAATGCTATAATTATTTTATTTTTGAAATAGAGATAATACTCAATTAATCATACGCTAATGGCTAGTATGAATGGTGTGAGTAATATAAAAGAAACACCAACACCTGAGAAGGGGATCAAACAGAATAGATGAAATTGGCTTCTTTCTCCGTTTCTCTCTTCTCTCACTACTAGTTCTCTCGTCTTCCCCAGCCCCTTGTTCTCTCTTCCTTCCCAATCTACCGCTGATTCTCAGTCTCTGTTTATTTTGTTCACTTGTATTTCCAAAAGTGTGGTATGGTGTGATGTGCTTGTGCTTGAATTCGCCAATTAATTCGGAGTGGGTTCATAACAGGAAGCCGGCGTCCACAAGCTCCAGCCGCCATTGTCATGGCCCCAAAAATTCAGTGGAATGGAGCAACATCAACCCTGGTACTTGATTAACTGTCCAATAACGTCATGAGTGGGCGGCGTAGATTGTTTCAAGCTGGTGGTGGATGGACGTTTCGCTAGGAAATCCTCAATTAACCCTCTAGAAAACTAGCGATCCTACCAGGATCAACAAAGACCGTTAGATCATTTAATAGTGATTTAGGTCTATTTAATTGAGGGGTCAAGGGGCATTTTCAATAGTAAATCCTTTGACAGAGGCTGAGGATATAATATATTTCCATTATGAAAAAATAGCAAACCCTCTCTTATGTTGAATTTTCATTAAGGCCCAAAAAAACCGGATTACTTGGATTTACGATAACCGTCCTATCTCACATAAGTGGCTTAGATTTATCTTGATATAAGTGTGATGGGACACTTTGCATACATACCCCTATTATGTCAAATTTTATTACTAAGTCTATGGGCAAAGCACTAGAATCTGCCAGGCGAAATTCCCCTCTCCAAATCACCGCGGATGTTGCCAAGCTCCATACCGATCAGTCTATACCAACGCGATGCATAGAGTTAGTTGGCAAGTTTAGTAGACCTTGCTACAACATTTAGTCTGTTTTTTTATAAGTTCATCCATATGTGTTTTAAATGCGTCTCTAGAATAGAATTTCTTGCTTATTATCTTTGTAGGAACTCAAAACTACATTTTTTTTGTTTTAAGCTAGATTTATTTTTCTTTTCACCATGAAAATAGTAACAAGCATGTGATTTGTTGCATATTGAGCCATTGGTTGAAACTAAAAAATTTTCAACACTAAAAAACTAAAAACATGAACTACTGCTAGTGTATCCCATAACTGCATATGCAACACAAGTAAAATGACTAAACTGAAAATTCTTTTGCATACGTACATACCAATACATTTCAGCCACGGTTTGCACTACTACTGTCCGTCGCTCAGATCGGCTGATTGATCGATTACTTCTTCCGTGAAACCATGGAGATCGAGACAACAAAAAACCCAGCGAAGGCGACGGCGGAGACGATGACACTCACGGTGGTCGTCCACAGCAGCCGGTCCAGGCGATGCGCCATGTCCTCATGGGCAATGGCAGGGTAGAGCGAGATGTAGAAGTCGATCTTGCCCAGGACGTCGGCGAGCTTCTCCGCCTCCCTCCGGGCATTGCACACCCGCCGCACCCAGAGAAGGCGCCGCATCCGCTTGCCGCCGCCTCTCTGGAACGAGACGGCGAGCTCGTGCGCCTCCCGGAGCACGGCGTGCAGCCCGGCCAACGCCTCCCTCGCCCGCGCCATCGTCTCCGGGCTCGGCTGCAGTTCGTGGCGGTTCAGCACGCCGGAGACCATCCTGACGCGATCCTCCAGCTCCCGGCACTGCTTCTTGTTCCGCTTCGCCGTCTGCACGGTGGCCATGATCATCTTGATCAGACCGCGCGCGCTGGAGGCGTACCCTACCAGCTCAGCCATGATTCCTGCTGATTGTATTGAATTAGCTCCTGCATATGCATGGTCACAAATCATTACCGCCTCATACATGCATCAGAAACATCTGTACATCAAAATTAAATCACCACTTAAATCTTGGGGACGAATGTTAAATCATTGTGCTTGCATATAAAATTTAAATCATCATTTGGTCCTGACGCCAGCTTCCAATACGGAGGTGATACACATGTCATTTTCCATCCCTCGGGTAGTCGGATTATTGTTCTTGCCACTGTTAAGCTTCACAACTAAACTTTCTAGTTGCAGCTGGTTGGATAAAATGATGCTGGGAGCCTGGGGCTAGCTTATCAGTATATTCATTGCATTGCTGCTCTTTTGTTTGGTGCCATATACTACTATCCTCTGTATTTGGGACTAGGTGTGTGCCTGAACTATGGTCTATTTGAGAGTGTGGAATTACCTTGTTGTTGCTTGGTTAAAACCTGAGTGTAGCGTATGCCTGCTACTCATGACGATCCGGCCGCAAATCTATATGCATGCTCTCGTGCTTGTATTCTTGACCTTGCATGCTCCTTGCTGGCTCTACTTCCTTGGTCAATTCACCTCTCAATTTCTCCAAGTCATAGGTTCTTCTCTTCCTCCTAAATGGTGTCTAAAACACCATGGTGGTGATCTGTGGCTTTCTAGAGGCTATATTTTGGGACGGAGTGTATAGGAGTGGTTGGCCAGGTGCTTTCACTATGATTGCGTGCTTGACCAAAGTTGAGGTGTGGCAATGCAAGTGTGGCTTCTTTCTGTGGTGGCATAACATGAGTAGTGGCTTGCAATTTGCTGGGACTTAAGCTAGATACTCCGTTCCTTGTCTGAGAGTGAGAGACGGTTGAGCAACTTCCAGAGAGGCCAGAGTCCCCGCAGACGTGCCTTTTCATCCCTGAATAAGAGGGGGGAAATCAATTGTTGTACGATGCATGCATGGATTATCATGAGTTATTTCTTTCTTTTTCCTTTACAAAACTTCACATGTGATTTTAATTAATCTTGTCTTCAAGCATATACCAGCATATTGCCCATTGCAAAACGAGATTTTAACGAAAGAAAATTATAATTAACTCGTTATTACTATAACTTTGTGCATATATTATTTCTTAATTTTTTAATATATCTATTACTGACATGTGGGCCATCTGACTCTACACTGTTCTTTTCTTTCACATAAAAAGTAGAAATTAGATGGTAGGATAGTTGATATGTGAGCCCTCTGATCCCATACTGCTATTTTTTTCCTTCTCAAAAAAAAAAAAAATAGGGAGTTGCGTCACCATCATCATCACTATTCACTTTAAGTAGTATGGATATGTTATCTCTCGTCCCTGCAACACCTAATAGTCAAAAATTCGTCCTTCAAGCTCGGTTCGGCAATATATCAGCATGTCTGTCTCTGCAATCAACAAGCACGTATGGTCAACTGTTTCAATGGCTTAACATATCAGCAACGGAGTTAAACATCAAGCTTAACAGTAGCTACATATGTCTGTCTATGGGATTGATAGACACATCTCCATGAGGCAGACAACAGTTTTAACAGCTTAAACAATCATGCACCCAAGCCCGTTCCCAACCAGATAAGTAGGTCTGCCAAGAAATAGATCGTCCTAATTAAAAAACAGAAAGAGAGCAAAAGGCATTCAGTACTTTCATGTGCTGTGTGCAAGCATATAACTTGGACAGAAACAGTGCCGGTACCTTTCTGTCTTCCGGTGTCTTGCTGCTGGGAATCATAGTAACAACTTCTGACATGGTAGGCCGATGTTCAGCACGATCACGAATACACAACATCGCCACCCTAAGACATTGCATAATCTGAGCTCGCTCATGTTTTTTAGCACCTAATGATGGATCAATAATCTTGTGCAACTTTTTTCTATTCTTCAGTGCCTGAGGATTATCAAAATAAGAAAATTTTAAAATGTCTTACAGGAACTTTAAAAAGGGCAGTTCAAATTTACATGAATAGGCTGGATTTATCAACCACACTATCAGAGAGAAGTAGCATTTTTTTTCACATTTTCTAATAAAAAAGGACCATTATTCACCCATAAAACATTAATCAAAATAGAGATCCAGTTACATGTTCTACAACATGAAGTTTTGAAATACTTACAAACTCGGGAAATATTACTCGTTGAGATGTGCCCTTTATATTAGATTCAGAAAAACACAACTTTCCACTTATTATCTCAAGCAGTACAATGCCAAAGCTATAAACATCGGTTTTGTCCGAGATTATTCCAGTAGCAACATATTCAGGATCTGCATATCCCCTGAAAGAAGACACTAGATCATCACAGCAGGGCACATGTAGCTACACTTATCAAGGGAAGGATGAGAGTTGCATCTCTAATTAGTTTGTAGTATTGGGAGAGTATCTACCATGTGCCACGAACAAGCACCTCTGCAGTCGCATTTGGAGCTAATTTTGTGGCCAGACCAAAATCAGAAATCTTAGCATTCATTTCATGATCTAAGAGGATATTACTTGCTTTTATGTCCCTATGGACAATGCACATAGCAGAATGTTTTTGTAGGTAAAGAAGACCATCTGAGATTCCTTCAATTATTTTAAGGCGCTTAGACCAATTTAGCGATGTCCTTTTTGTTTCATCTACAAAAATACCAGAGATCATTTAGAGAGAACTTGTTTAACAATGACCAAGAAAACAAAATGGAGGCCTTGGTCTGAGTTAAAATGGAAAACTTGCCCCGAATAATAGAAGCCAAACTTCCATTTGAAATGTATTCATAGACAAGAATCCATTCTTTGCCTTGAACACAAAACCCAATCAGCTCAATTATATTTTCTTGTCGAAGTTTTGGTATGACATCAATCTCAGCCATGAACTCTTCTTCACCTTGATGTGAAGAAGTATCATGCCTTTTGACAGCAATCTCAAGTCCATTGGGAAGTTTTCCCTGAGAAAAATTGGATTTAAATTACAAAAGCACATCTCAGCATTGTAAATCAAATTATTCAGATATGCGCATATTCAAAGCATTCATGGATTTTCTAGATAATGTAATACAAAAGCATTCATGGATGTTGTACATGTTAGAAGGAGCTGACATGACCACATGTTCTAGAGCAAGATCATGGGAGGGGCTCAAAATTTTGAAAATATCCTATCCGCATTGTTCATGTATTGCTGTTATGAAAAAAAATATTATAGAAAGATTAGTTATGTGGGTGAGATTCAAATTATCGTCTGAAAAAGTTTTTCATTTGATCCAGCGAGTGAAAAGAACTGCAAATTTACAATTCTAATATTACTATTTCTTCAAAAGTTCAGGATTTTCCTCATCCTAACTCCTAAGGTTTATTTTTGAAGAGAACTACCTTGTAAACAGACCCAAATCCGCCTTCTCCAATTAAGGATCTCCCTGAAAAATTGTTTGTAGCAGCTAATATCTGTGAAAAAGTCAACACTGCTCCTTTTCCAACGTCATCAAGAACAACTAGTTGATCCAGGTTCACGCTTCTGACTGATTCATTAAAAAACTATATCTTGTCAATCATACTAGACAAAAATAAAACAAAATTATTGTGAATTGACATACTTGATGTTCGTTCACTTCGTTTTTCCTCAAATACTTCTGGAGATTGAGTTACACCCTGATCACCTAATTCAGTCACCTTGAGAGTTTCTGTGTTGAATCTGATATAGTAACAAATTAATATGTAAATCAAGATGTTGCCATTCATTGGTAACACACTAGAGTAACTAGTGCATTCACCATAACCTCTACGTTGGTACCTGAATATAAATTGCTAATGTAACCCAATCAGCTTAGTGTATTTGTGTTCATAGTCCTGTATATAGTTCCTTGTAAACATTAGCAAGAACACCTAATTACTATATCACAAATCATAAGTGTGTTTCGATCAACTGCAGTAGAATTACTAGGGCAAGTTCTGGAAAGGAACATAAGGATGATATAGAGTAATCATCATAGGAATCATCAAAAAATCCCTGATTGACGATAATTTGAAGAGAGCATGTTGCCCAATAGATCTGTTTTTCGTGATGTGAGTAAAAGTGCAAAAAGAACTATTCGTCTTGCTCATCATTCATCTACATCTTGAATGAAATAATGAGAATGATGTAATTGTCCTAATTTCAATAAAAGCTTCCTTTATCTAAAAAATGAAATAATGAGAAAAGAAATACAGGTGTACAATGTCTTACAGGAACAGCAAAATCGAGTGCACATGAACTTTGGCATTAAAAAGGTGCGGTATTGATATAACGCACCTAATTCCATGCTCTGAATGATGTACTCTGTGTAACTCATCTGCGGTATCCTGTGAGACTAACCAAAAATTAATAAAGATAAGAACAAGATCCCCGGGACTAAGCTTGTCTTGAATAGATAGTTAAAAAGATAATCACAATAAATTAGAGCAAGGAACTAGCATGATAAGAAACATTTTTCAGCAAGGACCTGTTATAGACTTTCACTAAAGAGGAAGCATCACATTTTACTACATCTCTAGGACCAGAATTTTTTCAGTGCTTCTCAGTGGTGGCATCATATTGCCTTAAGATGATAGATCATAACTAATCTGAGGATGTTTCCTATTAAATGAAATCTTTGATTAACATACATCATCGAAAATACAAATTTTAATTTCCTTTCCATTGGCTTGCTTCAAGGAGAGTATGAAAGACAGACCTTGTAAGGGTGAGCTCTGCTCATAAGCCGTTCCCAGGAACGAGTGGTGTCAACGAAGCTGACAAGAGGGAAGAGCTGGAGGTAGAAGGTGATATCGCTCTGCACCTCGCGTAGCTGGTGAGCGTGCTTCCCTCCCATGAAGCAGCTGTGCAGGTAGCTGCTGTCCTGACAGGACAAGATGAGCATGTAGGTATGCCGGAGCGTCTCCTCCAGCTGCTCCACCGGGTTCCTCGTTTCAGGATGCTGCATAAGCTCTGTTCTTTGGAGCTGCTGCAGCAGGTCGCCGATCATCTTCACACGCCGTGCTAGCTGCTGGCAGGTCTCCCGGTTCCTTTTAGCTGTCTGTGCAGCCTCCACGATCATCTTGATGAGCCCATATGCATCTACCCCTGCAAGCTGCGCAATGTTGGCCACCTGACCCAAGCCATTCCATAACGCCATACTTCTCTCGGTTTGCTCCTAGCTTGAACACAAGCAACCACTCTCTACATAGCTGGAATACTTGGGGATCCTCTTCTGTATAAGATAATATTTTTTTTTCTTTGGAGACGGGACTATATAACTTTGACCATTGAAGAGCAATTTGCCTGTTAGAATTTCAGAGGAGCTCCCAGTAGCTAGGGCCCTACATGAGCAAGATATATTGTTTTCTTCTAGAAAGGAAACATCCAAGAAAGTTCCAGCGATGGAAACATCCAAGAAAGTTCCAGCAGTGGGACTGCAGATGGCCATATCTGAAGGATCATGTTCAGCAGCAGCGGATGTGAAATAGGAGTACTAGGGAAGTGGTTTTTCATGATGAAGGGAAAGTCCACTTATTCCGTGCATATCATCTAAAAAGTCATTAAAAAATTTAAAAAAATTTGACGAGATAAATCAATATTTGATATCACTCCATAGACATACAAGTTCAAATTCGACTCGTATAAATAGAAACAAAAATAACAAATTTGACTATGAACAATGCGCAGTATTTATAGTCAAATTTATTATTTTTGTATCTACTTATATAAATTAAATTTAATCTTGTATATTTATGGAGTGACATATCACATATTGATGTATCCTATCAAAATTTTTAAATTTTTTGATAACTTTTTGGATGACATAAAAAAACGAGTGGATATCTTCCCAACTAGGAGTGGAAACGCAGGACAACAGTGCTTACGTAACTGTATTGGAAGTGTCATCCCCTCGCCTCCAAAGACATGGACTGCCTCCTCATTGTGGCATTTCGACGAACACCTCCGGCTCACCTTGTCAGAAACCAAACTGCAGATCAAATTTAGGTGATGCAAAATTGCATTTCCACTAAAAAACCAAATCAAACTCGCTTCCATTGTAGCTTACAAGCAGCATGATCTATCGTGTGACAATTCCATTGTAGCTTACAAGCAGCATTATCTATCGTGTGACAAGGTTGACGGCAAGGGCATCATCGCTGGGAGCTCCACGAACGGCAGCGCCAAATCCGTCGAGGATCTCACTACTGGCTTGTCCAAGGCGCTGGCCGCAGGGGCCTGGAGGACGTATGACGACGTGCGTGCGCTTCGACAGGTATATCGCCGGTGCGAGGACGGGTCGCCGGTGTTCGCCGGCGGCTCGTGCTTCGTCGTCGAGGCCAGCGATCTCCTCAATCGAGGACGAATGGCTGGTAATGTGGGCCTAGACTATAAAGGCCCATGTAAAGCCCACATAATCAAAGAGGCAAACACGCCATTTTACCGCGAATTTTTTTTATTTTTATATTTATTTAATAAAAAATTTACAAAACTACATTTTCATTTCAAAAATTTACAAAAATATACTCCCGCCGCCCTTTGGGAGGGCGATATGTCTGAAATCGCCCTCCCAGAGGACGATATGTTGACGTGGCTGACGGCCGTCGGCCGGCGGCCCATGGCCGTCAGCCATTTTGCAGGCGGCCCTCCGGGCCACACAAAAACCGCCCTCCGAGAGGGCGGCAAGGGGGCCGCCTGTAAAAATCCTGCCGGGGGGCCGGCCATTTTACAGGCGGCCCCCTTGCCGCCCTCTCAGAGGGCGGTTTTTGTGTGGCCCGGCGGGCCGCCTGCAAAATGGCCGACCACCGGCCGGCCATTTTGCAGGCGGCCCCCTTGCCGCCCTCTGGGAGGGCGGTTTTTGGCCCGAGCAGTATAAACCCCCCTCCCAGACTACAAAAATGTCATAAAATTCACTGAAATTACAGAAAAAAAAGAGAGAGCTGAGAGCAAGCCTAAAGGAAAGCAGCGAAGCTCGGTCAGCTTGCTGATTTGTCTGCAGGTAAAATCTATTATCTCTTTGTAATTTCTATTTCTATGTATAAATTGATGTAGTATTGTACTGATTATGTGTATAGTACTATATGAAAATAAGTTGTTACTCGTAGATCTGTAGGTCTTTAGTTAATGTGTTAGATGATTTAATTTTTGTAGAGATGTGAGGAAAATATTGGTATCTAGTTTAACTGTATTTTTTCATCAACAGAAATGTCAAATAAGGTGATATTTCAGTTATTTCACGGGCAAGGGAATGTTAGATATAGTCCAGAAGGGGTAGATCTGTCGGATTTTAGTTCAACGGCTAAGGGGATTGATAGAACAGCTGAGAGAAGTTTTGGGTCAGTGTATAACTGGCTGATGCGAGGGTTTCGATTGAACCCCGAGCTCAGCGCAATAACCTTGTATGTAGTAGTCAGTCGTGCAGCTGAAGGTTTTTTTTGGGAACTGATGCCGGTGGATTGCACTGTCACTTGAAGATGGTATGTGGAGAATGCATTTCAACGTGGTTGGCCACTGGGCATACTTGTGTCGATATATGAGAAAGAAAACACTGCTGGTGCAATGCCCGTGCAAGAAGATGAGGGTCCAAGTACGACGGGAGGTAATAGCGAAACAATGGAAGAAAATGAAGAAGGGAATGAAGGAGGGAATGAAGAAGATAGACAGCCAACAGGTGTGGCAGATGAGGGAGAACAAATCAACAGAATCGTTGAAGAAATAGATAAGGAAGATTCTGAAAACGAGCAAGCAGAGCAGGATGATTCGTCTGATGAGGACACCATGATGCCTACAGAATGGAGCAACCAGGATTTCTCTAGGCTTTCTATCTCCGAGGGACATCATGTGTCATGAGAGTACAAGGAAAATGAGGTCATCGAAGGGGCTAAATATGCATATGTAGAGGATTTAAAAGAGGCAATAAAACAATGGGTCGTGTCACTTCAAAGGGAGTTCTCAGTCGTGAAGTCAAGCAAATCGGTCTGCAGAAGTGGACATGCAGCCGGTGTTCAGTGGTATCCTCGACTGCAGAAGTACGTGGACGACTGGTTGTTGGCGACGGAGGAGGTGGTCGACGAGATACATGCACACACTGAGGAGGCCTACCTAGCATACCTCATGTGGTACCAGGCCCGTACCCGCACACGCGTAACGTTCACCCCAGATGATCCACAGCCACACGTCGCCGCTACGACGGACACGTATCCTAGACACCGTGACCAGGACTACTTCCGCGCGGTACGTCATATTATCTTTGCACCCCGAGTTCCTTTGTAGGTGTCCACAGTTCTAACACATGTTCACATCACATCTGAAATAGGCCGACGCAGCGCAACAGGTTCAGGCTGATGTAAACGCGGCGTTCGGACAATTGGACAGTGGGATTGTGCTGAATGCCGATGAGCAGAGGACGACCTTCGGGAGGATTCGTCAGGCGATGCTCACAGTGATTCGTGCGCTCACTTGTCGTGCGGTCGATGCGGTACCTCCCGTAGTTGTACAGCAGCAACAGCCACGGCCAGCAGGAACAGGAGCAGGAGCAGGAGTGCGACTGCAGGGTTCCAGTCAGCCATCTGGCCCCTCCAGAGGTAAATTGGACTAACCATTGGTTCATAACATGTTTCCTTCTATGACATGTACTGTTGTACATCAATATGCTTCCCTGCAGCTTTCGCTACACCGTACCTACATCCCTCTGGAGCTAGCACATCGACGCATGGAGTGTACCACAGACGACCACACGCGCCGCTGGGCATGACAACTGCCCCTCGAGCCAGCACAGGAGGTCCTTCAGGTTATATCAAAGTTTATTTTTGCCTTGCAAAATTTTGGTTTGCAATTATTAATATTTTGGTCTACATGATTCTACTCTACAGCGCCGGGGATGTTTGCTGGTGCTGGCTCCTCCACGCAGGGCGTGGGTGTGACAACTGCCCCTCGGGCCACCACAGGAGGTCCTTCAGGTTATATCAAACTTTATTTTTGTCTTACCAAATTTTGATTTGCAATTATCAATATTTTGGTGTACATGGTTCCACTCTACAGCGCCGGGGATGTTTGCTGGCGCTGGCTCCTCCACGCAGGCCGCACGCGGCAGCGGTTGGGCACCGGATCCTTTCGAGGGGGACGACTTGGAGGACTCGGGCGAGGAGATCCAGGAGATACTACCAGCCTCGCAGCTCGAAGGAGCTCCGCCACCACAGACACAGGACCCACCAGCTGCCACACCCGTGCAGACGACCCGCGCTGGCCGTGCCGTACCACCAGACCGGCTGACGTACTCCCAGGGGCAGGTGCGAGCGCAGGGTAGGAAGACAAAGAGGGCTAGAGGTTACGATCAGGGCCCGTAGTACGTTGCATCAGTGATAGTTTGTTTGTTGTATATCATGTTTTATTAATTCTACGTATACTGAAGAAACCTCTTTACTTTATTTACGCTCGTCGATCGTTTACGATATGTTTTTGACGAAACTGATCAAAAATATGAATTTTTCAGTTTCAATTTTACGGCGAAAGTACATTCCGAGCGGTGACAACCGAATACACGTTAATTGCATACGAACATAATGAAATTATCCATACAAAGAGTACAAACGGCACATCAAACGTTTCTAGTTATCGTTATTACATGCCTTAGGGAATTTTAAACAGATAACCAAGTAGAGATGTAACTACTGTGTGCAGCGTGGATACTTCCTCTTTCTTGCCGCCACAGATATGCCTGTCCGGACCGTCCGGACAGGATGACGATGGTCCGGACTATATAATGCAAAACAACAATTTATACAGTACGGACCGTCAGAACAAGATGACGATGGTCTGGACTATATACTGTGAAACGGCAATTTGTACAATTCGGACCGTCCGTATATAGTGCGGACCGTCCGGACAGTACTCTGGGGCCGCCTGCAAAGTAGCCAGTCCGGACCGTCCGTATACAGTGCGGACCGTCCGGACTGACTTTGCGGCCCCTCGGTGACCCAAAAACCGCCCTCCCAGAGGGCGGCAAGGGGGCCGCCTGCAAAATGGCCGGCCGGGGGTCGGCCATTTTGCAGGCGGCCCCCCGGGCCACACAAAAACCGCCCTCTGAGAGGGCGGCAAGGGGGCCGCCTGTAAAATGGCCGGCCCCCCGGCAGGATTTTTACAGGCGGCCCCCTTGCCGCCCTCTCAGAGGGCGGTTTTTATGTGGCCCGGGGGGCCGCCTGCAAAATGGCTGACGGCCGTGGGCCGCCGGCCGACGGCCGTCAGCCACGTCAACATATCGCCCTCTGGGAGGGCGATTTCAGACATATCGCCCTCCCAAAGGGCGGCGGGAGTATATTTTTGTAAATTTTTGAAATGAAAATGTAGTTTTGTAAATTTTTTATTAAATAAATATAAAAATAAAAAAATTCTTTTACCGCGCCACTGGCGCTGCCACTCGTATTGGCGTATTGCGCTCCCAAGTCCCAACTTGTTCCATACTTTCATGCGATAAACAGGGAACGGATTCTAATCCCGAATGTCCACCCGTTGCTTGCGTGTCATTTAAATAGTTATGAAAAAAGTTGGTAAGATAGAGTAATATGTGACATATGAATATACAAATATACAAATTTAAATTTGACTTCTACAAGTTATAGAAAAAACGAATTAAACTCTAAGTAATATGTGTGTATTCACAGTCATTTTTTTTAACTTGTAGAAGCCAAATTTGAATTTGCATGTTTTGTGAAATAATATATTACATATTAATCTATCTTGTTAATTTTTTTCACAACTATTTAGATAAATGCAAGAAGCGAGAGGGCGTCCCCTCAAGAGTTTAAAATAGTTTCACCATAAATATACTCCATACCAATCTCGTTAGATTAATTGAGGTCATTTTAGTTCAGTTTCATTTTGTTAGGATTATAGCTGTTATCTCCATTCAACCTCAAACGGGAGTCATATACAGAGAAAAGATAAATATGCAATAAAGCCCCTACACTATCAGAGAATTACAAGTGTGTATATATATACATCTAACACCCCCCCTCAAACTCATGGTGGATCTACAATACTGAGTTTGGATAGAAAGTGATTATGCTGTGCCCTCATCTGTGACTTCGTGAGTAAGTCAACAAGCTAAAGCTCTGAAGGCACATAGTGAAGGGTCACAACGTGATCCTACACCTGCGACCTCATATAAGAAACATCAACACCAACATGCTTGGTGAGTTCATGCTTCACCGGATCTCGAGCCATACTGATAGCACCCGTACTATCTGAAGAGAGAGGAGTTGGTGTGGTAGTAGGTACACCAAAATCCTCAAGTAGCCACCTCAGCCAGGTGACCTCAGCTGTCACGGCCGCCATGGCCCGCAACTCAGCCTCAGCACTCGAACGGGAAACTGCTGTCTGCTTCTTGGTCTTCCATGCAATCAAGGAGGATCCAAGGAAAACACAGTAGGTAGAAAGAGAGCGACGATCAGAGTGATCACTAGCCCAGGTCGCATCGGAATACGCCTGAAGCTGGAAGGAGCTAGAGCGAGGGAAGAAAAGGCGGCAAGAAGTGGTCCCACGAAGATATTGTAGAACACGAAGAAGGTGAGTATAGTGTAGCTGAGTGGGAGCAGAGACAAATTGACTCAAGATGTGAACAGAGTGAGAGATGTCAGGACGAGTAATCCCAAGGTACATAAGGGTACCAACGAGGTGACGATAGCGAGTAGGATCCGCAAGAGCCTCACCATCAGTGGGCCGCAGGTGAACACCGAGCTCCATAGGTGTGTCAACAGTGCGGTGATTAGTGAGAGCAGCACGAGAGAGGAGGTCTTGAATATACTTCTCCTGGGAGAGGTAAATGCCCTCAGGTGTGGAAGAAATCTCAATCCCAAGGAAGTAACGAAGAGGACCCAAGTCAGACATCAAGAATGTGTCACTCAGACGTTTCTTGACAAAGGCAATGAACGAAGAGTCATCACCTGTGATGATCATGTCATCGACATAGAGAAGAAGCAGCGTACGACCACGAGGAGAGGTGTGAATAAAGAGAGCCGGATCGTAATCACTGGGCTTGAAGCCAGCATCACGGACAACAGAGGAGAAGCGCTCAAACCAGGCTCGAGGAGCCTGCTTGAGGCCGTAAAGAGAACGACGCAGCCGACAAACCATACCAACAGGAACAAAGTACCCAGGGGGTGGCTGCATGTAAACCTCCTCTCACAGCTCGCCATTAAGAAAAGCATTCTGAACATCGAGCTGGGAGATGGACCACTGACGAACCGAAGCAACAGCGAGAAGGGTCCGAACAGTGGTCATGTGAGCAACCGGAGCAAAGGTCTCATCATAGTCACGACCGTGCTCCTGTTGAAAACCGCGCGCTACAAGACGAGCCTTATAGCGCTCAAGGGAGCCATCGGAGCGAGTCTTGACCTTGTAGACCCACTTGCAAGTGATCGGAGTGATGTGAGGCGGGAGGGGAACCAGATCCCAGGTGCCGGTGCGCTCCAAAGCAGCAAGCTCCACGGCCATGGCATGCTGCCACTCCTGGTGGACAACAGCCTCCCGGTAGGAAGTGGGCTCAACAAGAGCAGCGGCGGTGAACCGATAGCGAGGAGGAGGCTGAATAGTGCTACGATCACGTAAATCATACCGAGGAGTAGGCTCAGACGGAGTGGTGGGAGATGAGGAGACGGGTCGCGAACGACGAGTATAGTACTAAGTAATTGGACGAGGAGAGATTACCGGAGGAAGGGGAACAACTGGAGGGGGAGGGTGGCGAGAAAGGCGCTGGCGCTGGAGACAGTGGTGGGAAGGGAGCTAGCGCTGGAGGTGAAGGTGGTGAATGTGATCGTGGCACTGGAGGCGAAGGTGGTGACAGCAAAAGATGGGAGGGTAAGTCAAGTAGAGAGAGAAAAGAGAGGGACTCAGGTGTAGTAGAAGGGATAGCAGGCAAACGAGGATAGTAGGACCGAGACTCATCAAAGGTGACATCCTGAGAAATTCTCATCCGACGAGCAACAGGGTCATAGCAGCGATAGCCCTTATGTTCCGTACTGTATCCAAGGAAGACGCACTCAACTGACTGGGCTGTCAGCTTGGTGCGCTCACGAGGAGGAAGAAGAACATAGCACACACACCCAAAACACCGAAGATGATGGTACGTAGGAGCAGAGCCAAAAAGATATTCATAAGGAGTGTATCCCTGAAGAACGGTGGAGGGCTGTCAGTTGATGAGAAAGACAGCCATAGTAACTGCCTCAGCCCAAAAGTGAGGGGCAAGGTCAGCGGAGAGCAGAAGAGCACGAGCAGTCTCAAGGATGTGACGATGCTTGCGCTCAGCTACACCGTTCTGAGCATGAGCACCAGGACAAGAGAACTGAGCAAGAGTACCCTGGTCAACGAGATAGTGACGATGTGCATCAGAAATATACTCACCAGCAGAGTCCGCACGAAAAGCTCGAATAGGAGTGTCAAACTGAGTGCGAATCATAGTGGCAAACTGCTGATAAATAGAAAGAAACTGGCCACGAGAAGACATAAGATAGATCCAAGTAAATCTCGAATAGTCATCCATAAAAATCACATAGTAAGAGTGGCCCCCTTTCGAAACGAAGGGAGCACGACCCTAAACATCCGAGTGAACAAGGTCAAAGGGACGCTGAGATACTGACTCGCTAGAAGGATAGGGGAGTTGCAGCTGTTTACCAAGCTTGCAACCCATGCAACGAAGAGCAGACTCACCAGAGACTGGACCTAAGACACCACTACTAACTAAACTGGACAGTCTAGAGCCGGAAAGATGACCCAGATGACGATGCCACTGCTCAAAAGTGGGAGTAGAGGAAGCAGCAAGGACGATAGCAGAAGAGCTGGGTGTCTGGCTGTCAGAAAGAGGCAACGGAAGACGCAGCCAATCAAGCTCCCATAGGCGCTGAGAATCCCGACGCCTAGGCCCAGTCCCCACCAGAAAACCTGTATGAAGGTCCTGAACACAACAAGAGTCAGCCTCAAGAATGATACGACAACCATGATCAGTGATCTGACCAGTGGATAATAACTGCATGGTGAGTTTAGGAATATGCGAAACAGTGGGAACATGAAAAAGAGGAGTCGAAAGAGTGCCCCGTCCAGCAACAGAGAGAGAAGTACCATCAGTAGTGTGAACAAGGAGAGGTGGATTAGGAATGGACATAGAGGATAGATGATTCGAATCAGAAGTCATATGAAAGGAAGCACCAGAATCAAGAAACCATGGAGATGATATACCTGGTGGTGGTGGTGGAGTGGAACCAGAAGCAGAAGCAGTAGTCCCATGTGCTGACATAGCAAGGCGGCGAAACAACGTGAGAGCCTCGTGCTCGGCGGAAGACAGTGAGCGAGAGTCCTGCTGAACGGATGGCCCCCTCGAGCCCTGAGAAGTGCGAACACCACGACGGGCCCGGTCGCGCTGCTTCTTGCGACAAACCGAGGCCTCATGGCCAGGTCTATCGCAATAGCCGCACAGTCGACCCGAAGATAGAGCCGAAGGGGTCGCTGCCACTACTGGAGTCGAAGACGACGGTGACGAAGGCACGGGGGATGGTGTGGCCGAGCAGCTAGAACTGAAACAAACTGCTGGTTCCGGCTCACATCCCCCGTACGAAGGCGTGTCTCCTCAGCACGCAGCTCAGGCATCGCCTCATCAAGCGATGGACACGGACGACGTGTCAAGAGCTGGGACCTGACGGGCTCAAACTCAGGACGAAGGCAAGAGAGGAACTCGTGAAGACGAAGAGTTTCCCGCTGACTGTGGTGGCGGTCACAGCACCTGCAAGTGCCTGCAGCACAAAACTCGGCACCCAAGCTGTCCAAGCGATGCCAGATCCCACACATCTGGCGGTGGAAATCCCCCACAGCGTAATCAAGCTGACGAAGCGACTGAGCCTCCTCCACGACTGCAAGGTACATCGCCTCGTTACGAATCTCGTAACTCTGACGAAGGTGAGCCCACATCTGCTGCGAAGTAGGAAGGCCCCGGAGGGTGAGCGAGAGATCTGTCTCCATGCTTGCAAGAAGAATAGCCTTGGCACAAGCCTCCTCCCGAAGCCAAGTCGCGTAGTCAGCAGACTCCGACTAATAGGTATCCATTGAAGCTTCAAAAGACTCGAGAAGAGCGGCCTTAGCAGCCTCATCCGCATCAGACGGGTAGGTGAGTGGGGCCGGAAGACAAGGGAGAGGGGGACAGACCCGCTCACCCGTGAGATAGCCCCACAGCTGCTGACCGCCCATGTGAATCTCCATGTGAAAGGCAAACTCACACCAATTTATACCCGTGAAAAGAACAGGACATCGGGGCACAGGGATAGCACCCGGTCTCCTTAAGGCCGCCATAAGGAAAGCGATGTACAGGAGGCTTTTTTTTTTTCCTTTTTTCTTTTTTCTTTTTTTTTAAGTATATAAAAGGAAGGGAAAGCAGAGAGAACCGGCACGGCGGTGGCGGCTGGAGGGCGAGCGGAGGCGGTGGCGGCGGGTCCCAGCGGCCGGTGGAGACGGCGGCGGTGGGTCCCGGCGGCCGAGCGGAGGCGGGTCCCGGCGGCCGAGCGGAGAGTGGAGACGGCGGCTGCGGGTCCCGGCGGCCGCGTGGAGGCGCGCGGCAGTGGCTCGCGGCGGGGGCTCGCGGGCAGGGGCGCGCGGCGGTGGCGATTTACCGGCGGCAAGCCGACGGTGCGCCGGCGGCGGCGGTGGCCAGTGAAGGAGGTAACCCTAGGCGCTCTGATACCATGTTAGGATTACATCCGTTATCTCCATTCAACCTCAAACGGGAGTCATATACAGAGAAAAGACAAATATGCAATAAAGCCCCTACACTATCAGAGAATTACAAGTGTGTATATATATACATCTAACACATTTCACATGCGAAAAGATTGTGTTTAATCGCCATATATCCAAACAAGCCCTGATGCATCACTGAGCAATGGATTATTTTACAGGGCTCAGTTAGAAAGACCAGTGATTCACCTGACACAGCTCTAGCCCAACAAGACCTGGGGCAGTAAGAGACTCTTGGCAGAATGAAATCACAAAGCAATTAACTGAAATTTGTTCCCTACGATAAGTATGAACATTCATGCATGTTTATGCTTGTACCATCCTAAAACATTACGGTACGGTGTTCACCTCTTTAAATACAAACCGGATATTGCTGAAAAAAATCCCTCCAGTCATAAATATTTGATGTCTAGGACAAGATTCGATCAAACTTTTATAATTCCAACTATCAATTTTATATCAGAATATCTTTATAAAATCTAACAAGTTTATGATATAATCATAGTACTTTTCGAGGCAAATCTATATATACCATCCTTTTTCAAAACTATGCATTTGAGAAAATATTGATGGTTAAAGCTTTAAAAGATTAACCGAATCTTTATAACCGGAGTGAGTAAGAGTGTGCCCTGACAATCTGGCAGCTGAATATACACACATGAAACCTAAGCTCCATAAGTTGCCATTGTGGCAAATGCTATGGTGCTGTGCTATGAGTGCGTGGACACAATTTCAGCTCTTAGGTAAGCTGGTCGACGAGGTGTAGGCAGTACAACAGTCTGGCAGCTTAACATCAGAACAACCTCCTGCATGGTGGGCCGGTTGGCAGGGCTCTCTTCCACACACAGCAGTGCTATGTGTATGCATCTTAGTATCTCTGCCGTCTCAGATTCATCACCTGAGGGTGAATCGACAAGCTTGATCAATCTTCCTGTTCTCCATAAGTGCCACGCCTGAGGGAAGGGGTTAAAAGAAAAAATGGCCATTAAACTAGAACTTGGTAGTGCAAGTTAGTTAAAAGATGACACGGACAACAGTTATCTTCAAAATTTGAGATAAATTTCAAAAGTTCTACTCACCCTCTTGTTCAGAAATCCATAATCATCTCCAGATTCTCCACTCGCAAGTGAAAAGCATCTTTTTCCACTAATTATCTCGAGAACCAATGCTCCAAAGCCATACACATCAGACTTGGTTGAGAAAAGTCGTCTTTTCTGACATTCTGGAGCAATAAAACCACTGAAATATGGAAACAAAAATTAAGTGCTTAAAAATAAGAAGGAAAAAAGAGCCTGCTAAGGTGTTAAAATTGTGATATCAATCTGATAAGGTCTTACATTGATCCCACTATGCGATCGGCATACTCTTCATCTTCACCTGGACTATACATTCTAGCCAGGCCAAAATCAGAAATCTTGGGATTCATGTTAGAGTCCAGAAGAATGTTGCTTGGCTTCAGATCTCCATGTACAATATGTAGTCCGCAGTGCTTATGAAGATAAAGCAGTCCCTCAGCTGTCCCATTAATTATCCGAGAGCGTGTAGACCAGTCCAGGTGCAACCTTCTTGTTCTTGCACCTATAAAATGGTAACACAAATGAGATAATTAATTAAGCATAGGAATTTTGACCCAAAATTGAGGTGAAGTAATACTGAACACATGCCAAAGATGAAGGTATCAATGCTTCCATTCGGCATATACTCATAGACCAAAATCCTCTCTGTTCCCTGAATACAGTATCCCAGAAGCTTAACTATATTGGTGTGCTGAAGCTTTCGAAGGAAACAAATCTCATTTCGAAACTCCAAATCTTGTAAATCCATTTGACTAGGTGAAGAAGGAAATTCAAAACATCTTTTGACAGCAACCACAAGTCTATCGTGCAATTGACCCTGAATGCAAACAAAAAATGCAGTTGACCTTAAAGAAGAATTGAATTATATAATTTCTAATATTCCACCACATTCCACGGTCATTTCATAGTAATGATTTTGCCATCTTCTTGCAGATAAATGTAGCATGAATTAGAATCATAGAAGACACATGAACAGCAGCAGGAAAGGCAAATGAGTTGTTACTTGTGATATCAAAGTATGGAAGCCACACTTTGCAAAGCAAGCATACCCACTTCCTCCAGTGAAGACGCAGAGACGCTTTTTAACATCGCAAAGTTAGTAAGATGTCACTTTAGCCACTTAATTTTGTTGTCTTGTCTTCATAAACGTTGTATATGAAAAAAACTCATATTGTTTTGGTATATCCAAATTACTTATTCTAGATAATATTTCTGACGTAAATTAATAGAAGCTGATTGAACGCATTTTAGGGCAATGTTTTTTCCCCTTTTTGGTATCGGAGGAGAGTACCTTGTAAACACAGCCAAAGTTACCTTGCCCAATTTGATTTTCGTCACAGAAGTTTTTTGTAGCATCAACCAACTGAGACAAACTGAACTTGCCAGATGCTGTAATGACATGAAAAAAAAAGCTTTGGGGCTCACAAAATCATTCTATTTGGCACTCATAAAACTCTACTGCCTCCCTTCATTTTACTGTTTAATGGGACATACCTGCACAATACAATTGCAGCGAGCACCTTTCAAATTCACTATGCGCTTCAATCCTGCTACTGCAGGATTATACAATTAATACTTTTGGATATAAACCAAAAGGAACAACAGAAACATAATACGATCAGCAAATTCTATATGACTATTTACAGATGAAAAATGTAACCTATGGATGCTGATCAGTGCCCACAAAAGGGTTACATATTATAATTTTTTACATGGACTTTTCACCTATCTCTTTTAAATAGAAAACTGTTTAACAAGGTTCTAAATTATGTACAGACTATAATTAGTACTATGTGCTTACTGTGCACTAAGGAATCTAAAAACTCGCCATATCACTGAGGATGCAAACTACCACCAGAGCTTTAAATTTCAAGAAATCCCAAATCTCACTGAGAGAAAAATGGCGATACAAGAAATGTGTTGCACATATCTAACCTGGCATCAGGAGGTGAGCAACTAGTAGAACTAGACTTTGAGCAAACTGCAAACAGTCTTGGCCCTGCTTTTACAGTCTGAAATTTCCAAATAACAGAAAAGCTGCCTTATACTCTTTATCGTATCAGTGTGCTGTTAGTAATAATCTGGAAATAAGATTATTAGGTTTCACAAAAGAATAATTCAATCCATGACATGGATAAGTCAAGTAGTACTAGATTGGTACACTATGCTTCATTGAAAGTATACAGCTATCGGGAAGAATTACCCTGTGAATTAATGTGATCATGTCATATATAGCCAAAATTTGTTTTCCCCCATGTGTATTATTTTCCTTTTTTTATCTCCTTATATCTGGGATATGTGCATTGGTTTTGCGGGAAATGTATAGGCATGAAAGTAAAGATGAAGACTACCAGGCTTCCTTTTTGTTAGGAATGAAGACGAATGATGGGGTCAATCAGATTTACTACCTCCATTCCAAAATATAAGGATTTCTGGACATGTGTATGTCCAGATTCGTAGACAGAAATCCTTATATTTTGGAACGGAGGTAGTATTATTTTCATGTTTCAACCATGTCTCAAGCATAACTTAAGAGAAGAATGACCTACATGAGCTCAGTTTTCATTATTTCTATGCTTTCACACAACTAGTTTCGATACCTCATCCAAATTAACCCATGCCCTTTGTAGAGCAAATCATTCTATTTCATGGCAAACAATTTTAAATCCTCAAGGGCGCAAAGCCCTTGTTTCTTTCATGTGGTCCGAATAGCTATAAAACATTTTGAAACAATCAGACAGAATAGATGATTGTCAGATATTTCTCCAAAAACAGGAAAGGTCAAATTTGATCTACGCGCGGAGAAAAAACACAACAAATGAGGTGTTTCTCATTGACAGATAGACTTTTTATTTTTGTTCTCCATGTGTAAATCAAATTTGTTCTTGCATGTTGTGGAGGGTTACTTAACCGAACACTCTGTTTTCAATTTTTTCATAATTTTTCATAACAATTTAGATCACATGCAAAAAAATGGGGGGACAACCCTTTATGCCTTTTTTATTTTCCTATTCATTCACCAAATGTAGTTGATGCAATCATAAAAATTTCCTTCATGGATTACCAATTACGATACCTGTGAGTGTCGAGGCTGTATGATTTCGAGAATTTGGTCTAGGCGACCTGTGGTGTCGATGTGGCTGATAAGTGGGAAAACTTGGAGACAGGAATCTATCCTATTCTGAAGAACACGGAACTGATCAGCCTGCTGCCCACCCATGAAGAAGTGGTATATGTAGCTTCTGCTTTCGCAGGATGTGACAAGAACATATGCGTCACGCAAGATTTGTTCGAGCTCGTTCAGTCCATTTCTGACCTCTGGTTGTTGCATCATCTCCGAAGTCTGAATCTTTTTCAGAAGGTCGCCGACTATCTGCACATGATGGACAAGCTGCTGGCAGGTCGTCTTGTTATGGCGAACCTTCTGAGCTGCCTGCACAATCATCCTGACAAGCTTAACTGCATCCACCCCTGCAAGATGTGTGATATCCATTTTTCTCTGCTTGGCAGCTCACTTTCAGGACTAGTGATCAGGTCAGACTGTTGCTGCTAGAGACGTGCCGTCCTAGTAGAACAAGAGCAATTTTTGTGAAACAAGTTCCAGACAGTTAGGTATATGAATCAAGTTCCAGCCAAGTAGATGGTAACAATAACACCCATCATCTAATGGATCAGTAGTCCTATCAAAGACACAGAGAAGCAATTTGAGCCCTCATACCCAAACCGTGGCAAAGAAACCACGACACTGCTGGCCATAGTAACTTGGACGATCTGGAAAGAGAGGAACAACCGAATCTTCAATCAGCAGCAGCGAACCTGGAGGGAGGTGGCCAAAGAACACTGCCCAGTAAGCAAAGACTTGTTGATCGACTGGGGTGGTCACGCAGCAGTTTGTACCCTTGAACGGTTGTATTAGGTCGTAATCCTCTTTTGTGAGATTTTAGCTTAGCTTCTCTCTTTGTTTTTTTTTTCCTTTCCTTCTCTTTTGTTCTTGGTCTATGTATCATTTCCCTCCAGACGCTACTTGTATACCTGATGTGCTTTCGCCTTCTTAATACAAACATATGCAAATCTTTTGTGTATGCACGAAACTGTTCAGACACCAGTCACAAAGAAAAGGTACTCCCTCTGTCCCAGAATATAGCAACCTAGGACTGGATGGGACATATCCTAGTACAACGAATCTGGATAGCCGCTGTCCAGATTCGCGGCTGTCCAGATTCGTTGTACTAGGATATGTCCTATCCAGTTCTAGGTTGCTATATTCTGGAACGGAGGGAGTAATACACTCAGTCAGTCAGCCAGTCGTCCAAAAGGGGTCCTACACATACACGGAGTCCAAAGTAACGATGGTGACCTTTTTGAAACTAGGTAGAGATCATAAATCCTCACTGACAAACAGAGGAGTGGGTGTGACACTGCATTGGAAAGTATTAGGAAGCTACCTGAAATTCTTACCTGCAGTTCAGATGATTCACGCATGAGAGACCACGCATCCGGGCTCCCAACTCCGAAAGCCTTTGCCTGTTGTCATTGCAGCGTGACATTTCAACAAACACCTTCTGCTCGTCTGTGCTCGCGCGGCTGGGCACCACCAGAACCCACCACCAAACTGTACAAGAGAACAAGAGAGTTTACTTGCACTGCTTGTGATATATAAATGAACGACGCATTCCTGCCTTCTTGCTAGTGAAAAATTGCACTGAAGAAGTCGAGATAAGCTAACAGTAGAACCAAAGCGTGTCTCCTCCAACCAAAATCATCCCGGGCTGGATGTAGTTGACGACTTGTCATGGTAGACGACGGAGACCCCATGTCTCCGCCCCAAATTGTTCATCTCAAGACAAAGGGTTTCGACGAGACCGAGCTCCGCCAGAGGAGTCCACGCCTCGACACAGATCGGGCTCCCATTGGTCGTGGCATTCCGACAAACACGTCCCGCTCAACCCACTCCCGTCCTTGTGCCGACACCAGTACACCACTGCTTCGCGGGCAGGAGGAGAATTTCGTCGAGCACCTTGTGTTCACGGGAGATAATAGGAAAGGCACCTTTACTTCCCGGGGTTCCTGGGAAGGCAAATCGCGCGGCAACTTCACTGGTGACAGCAAAAGCGCGCACCTTCTCGATTCTGTTCTGGATTGCTTCTGCGGCCGCGGCGACGGGAGAGAGCTTTTCGGCTGCTCGGCGGCGGCGGCGGGGCTCCGCCCGCCGGCGACCACAAAGGCAAATCGTTAGTTTCTTTTTTTTCTTTCCTTTCCTTTTCAAGGTGATCTGATGGGCCTATTCCTCCTCTCGGCACTGAGGAAGGCCCACACAGTTTGGCCCATTGCACACTACACTAATATACTCTTATTTGAACTGGTGGGCTTGGCGCTAAGGCCCAACTGAATTGCCTAGACATCTGGCCACAAACTCTGAAGTCTGAACTGACAAATCGAGTGGTACAATTTCCACAGCCAATCAAAATAGTTTGTCTTTTAGACATATTAAAAGTAAATTTTACTAGTATTTTTAACAGCATGAACTGTAAAACATCAAACATAAATAAAAGAACAAAAGTTTCATGATGATCAGCAACATAAGCTCTGAAATCGCAGTCTATGAAGTACAGTTCAAGTTTCTGTACGAAACAAATACTAATACATCCATCGTTCAAGAAGAAGATAATAATTATTGTAATAATAATTAACCAGCGAGCAAACGAGCAAGCAACAAATATGCAGAGCTACGAGGCCTCTCATTCTGTGACTTGTGAGGATGTTCCTTGTTCTGGTTCTCAATGTAAGTACGCAGTTCAGATAAGGGGGCTCAGATTCCTTTTGAACAAATTCAGTTAAATATATGGTCAAAGCTCAGGAGGTCAAGCGATCCAGCAAATATGTCATCGCAGGCATTCTGTGTCAAATTTGCTGGTATCATAAGGTAATTGCCTCCAGAATAAGTACCCTACAAGAAGAAGACTCATTAGCATGCAAGGAGTGTGGAATAGGAGAAAGATGCAGCAATGCAGTCATCTTAACAGTCACAGGCAAACTCATAGCCATGGGCTCATGACATGCATTCCATATGTAAAGATGTAGCCTTGTTGGCATGAAAATACCAATTGCTTGACGATTAAGTTGAGCTAGTAACATGACAATAGGTTGATCTCTGTTCCAGTAAGAATGCTTCAAACTGAACCAACTGAAAGAAACTTCACTTACTTCAGTTGCCTGTGCAATATCGCACTCCATAGTAGCAATGTCAAGGGAATAATCAAGTTCCATCTGAGTCGCAGTGCCTGCTTGATTACCTTCATTTGAAAATTTTCCAAATCACTTCAGTACCAATACAAAAGTATTCATCAAAACAAATCCTACAGAAGCCAAAAACAAATGCAGAACCAACCTTGATAGCCCTGTAAGCCGTATTGTTCGGAAGGAATTTGTTCTTGCGCACTTGGTCCTATAATGATCTCGCAAGCATTATTACTGTTAGGAAATGCTTTAGGCAGTTCATGTGCTTGATAAATCTTAACATGATGAGCAATCTCAACTGCTGTACTATCAAACAACATATCATCAGGCGTTGTGTCTGATGAAAGACAAGAGGACAAGACTCGTGCCTTACCTTGATATGCAACATGGAAATCTGGTGGAATGGGTCCTGCTGTGCCTGTGAAGGGAATGGAAGCACCACCACCAATGCTTGTGTTCAGAGTTGAAGACAAAGATACTGGATAGTTGTCTTTCATTTCGTCATCAAAGCCAATGTTATCCAGCTCATCATATGCTTGTTTTTTCAAACAATTCACTTCATCCTGAAAAAACAAATGCGCTTACAGTTCTAAGTCCACATCAAGGTTTTCATCTGTAGAAAAATGGTAATATCACCGCATACCTGTTGATCTGAACTGAAATTGTCCTTTGGAACATAGTGATCACGAAATTTTGCACCAACGAGATCATGTACGCAGTCAAAGAAGAGTACAACATGCTGCTCTTCAACTCTGTATAATTTCAGCTTGCAATTCCCTTCGAGATCACACTCTCTAGCATGTTTAACTGTATCTTTCCAATCCTTGCTGTCCTTCTTTAGATTGAAGCACTCCTGAACTCAGAGAAATGCATAAGTTAATTTCATTTTTTTTTCAAAACTAATATTTATTGGATGATAAACATATCGAAGTTGAGACATTAATTTACTTATGTTTCTACTATTTCATGACATTGAAAGATAAATTTGCTTGCTGTCCTGATATACGAGTAAATGAATAGGTTTTAGCTAACATGAACACAGAAAGCAGTGTCAATTTCTGCAAGTGCAGAAAGAGTGGCTGGGAATCTCAGAGGCCTTACAATGCGGATCTTCTCTTCATCCTTATTTAAAGCTTTTATGAACTCCTCAACGTTGTTGATCTGATTATTTTTAAGCCACTTGGCACGACATCCGTTTCTTGATATTCCCTTTAAACGATGTACTTCATCTTTCAGCTTTGGACGGTCGCTGTTCCTGTTTACTGAAAAAAAAAGGAAACAAGAGAGAAATGACAATAGATCATACAATGCAGATTATGCGATCTGTAATATCATTGTTAATCCTACAAAGGAGGAGTTTTTGTACAATCATCGGGGGGTACCAATAATCAGTGTGAGAATACTTGCATAATAGCATCATGCAAAGAAACTACAGAATATCCAGCAGCAATTCTGAAGGAAAACTTACGTTTGTTTCTGTAAACCTGCACCACAACAGGATTCATTACGGCTTCCTTAATTCGAAGCCCAGCTTTGTCACTGCTACGAACTTTTGCTGCCAAAATGAGCCTTCCACATTCAGTTTTCGAAGACGGTATATTGAAAAAGACATCAGGAGAGACCTCCCCATTCTTCAGCTTGACTTGACAAACTCCTCCTAACACAGGCCCTTGTGGACTGCTTACTATGCGGTGATCAAACTCACATTCGGTCCAATTATCAGGGACAACATCATAAAAGTTACCATGAAGAGCCAGAATTTCAATTCTCGCTGAAGAAAGTGGGCCGGATGTAACTATCTGGTTATCCCTAAATATGGCAATTTTGATAGCCTTACCATCCTCGGCTGTAATTTTCTCCTGTGTATAAACAAGTGGGTTTAACTTATTGAGGAACCTCAACTGAACACCTTGCCCTTCATGAGCTTCACTCGCAGAAAATCTAACAGCTGGTTGTTCTTGGTTCACTTCCTCAATGATGGCAGCAGAGTCTTGATTTGATCTACAATGCATACACAAATAGTACAAAACACCATTGTGTATTAATTCTAGTGTCATTTGAACATCTGGCAGTACTTCAAATTGTTTGAAATTCACAGATTTAGTACATCACAACAGCTTGAAAAGAACATTGCAAAGTTGTTTAAGGGAGCTACATAAATAGAATATGCTATTGAACATGGTAATTCACAAGTCATTTCAAGTGATTGATAAGAACTGGTTAGCAAAAAAAGAAAAACAATATGAAGGACCAAAGTATCTATGAAACATTGATACTGGAAATAACAGATGTCAGCTATGCATATTTTTAATAGTTTCAAATACCATACCTGAAACGCTCATTAGCATGATGGTTAGAATTTAAATGTTTGATTTGTTCCTGCAAGTTGGGTGAAGAATCATTATGAGCTAAGAATTGAAGTTGTCACAGGCAACTCCTTTGTATTTTTTTTAAAAAAATAAATAGGACAACACTTTATAGTTTGAGTTTCATTCAACCAAGTAACTTCTTGAGATGAAACTCGACAAAAGCAGCTCTCTTACTAGAAGAGGGGTCGAAGTGTTGAACTATAAAGAAGTAATGGAACATCTGAAATCTAACCACTTCATGGCTGAGAATATCAGTGCGCTTGGTAAGGGATTGAAGGGAGCTGCAGCCAAACAAGTGGAAGAAAAAAAGGTTAGTTTAAATAAATATCAAACTTTGTCCTTCTCTTACATAGAGAAAGATAAGTTACTGGTGGACACGCAAAACTGGAGACTTCAAGATCAATGGAATAAGTGTGATTCAATTTACTATATCATAGCATCTGCATAGTTCAGATTTGTCTCACGTGTGGTCTAACAACATGAATGTTTGATCATCTTGATGTTAACAACATAGAAGAGCTATAAATGATCAGATTAATAGTGCCCCCAACAAGCATTTAGAGGTATTCTCTCCCGTTATAAATATTTGATGTTTAAGACAAGATTTGGTCAAATTTTGGAAGTTTAACCATTAATAACTTCTCAAATGCTTAGGTTAAAAACAAGAAAAATGTTATGCATAGATTTATATTGAAAAGTACTATCATAATATCATGAACTTATTAGAATTTATAAGTTATAAATTTATTGTGATATAGAACTGATGGTCAAAGTTTTAAAAGTTTGACGTAATCAATTCTGTTCTAAACGTCAAATTTTTTTTTTGATTGAAGGGAGTATTAAACAGGAAATTTACATGCTTATTAATACAAAATTACAAGAACAAGAGAATGCCATAAAAATTAACTATATTAGGATCCTAAGTCAGATTTGAAGTGCACTTGGTTTTGGTTTTCTGGATTTAACAAAGTTAGAAAGAAAAGGAAAGATTATTATCTGAGCAAGCAGACAGGTAAATTGTGATCTTATTTAACCATTCTGCTAGTCCAGGAATGAATTTTATAATGCTCAGTCCTAATACTTGCATGGAGCGAGAGATCAATCATACCGGTAAATTGGATCAAGATGCTTCTGAAAGACATTGTTAAATGCTTTCTGAAAGGCACAATCAAATGCTTCAATTGCCCTTTTCTGGGAAATAGCATTCTCTTCACGTATCTACAGTACACAAGCACATAACTCTGAAATGAGCAACCAAATTATAGTAGCAAATGAGGGGAAAAAGATTTAATTTGATCCCAAGACGGATGGAGAGATGCAGAGCTGCTCACCACTCGACGAAGTCGCCGGTTGTACCTCAGCTCCTCCTTGCTGCGCATCCAGGAAGAACACAGACAGATTGTTTAGAACCAGCAAATTAGAACACAGATCAGACAACAAATCGCCCAGAGAGAAATTAAGCTAAAGACGAACGGATCGAGGCCGTACACTTGCGCGACGAAGAAGAGGACGAGCATGCCCGAGCGAAGCTGCCGCTTCCCCGGCAATGACGTCGGCGCCGGCTGGGCAGACGCCACGGCCACGCTGCCGCCGATGCCGATGCCGGCCCCTCGCTGGGCAGCAGCATCGACCTGCAGGCGCTTCGGCGCAGGCACCAGGACGAGGCCAGCTGGTGTCTGCGCCGGCGCCGGACGCTTCGGGTGCATGTCGCGCTCCGCCGCCGCCTTTGCCAGCCAGCCACCGGAATCCGGATCGTCGTCGACGCCGCAGGCGAGTTTCTCCGGTCGCCGATTGCTGGCTCGCTGTGCTGTGCTGTAACTGTTGTGGCGGCGCTCCTCCACACCGAGCTAGGCAGCTCGCTTTATGGAGTGAAGTGGACTTGGGGGCCAAGTCGACGACTCCACACGCGCAGCTCACGCGGCAAAGGAGGAAGAAAAATTAAAATTTTCAGACAAATGGCAAACAAAAGTTTAAATGATTTGCAGTAGATTTCGCCAAAAAGGGGCTCCGCTAGAAAAGCTCCGGAAAAATCAGGGAATAGTCTCGACCGGTCGCAGCACTACTCTCTTTGCTTCTTTCATTTGGTCACCTTAATTAACATATATCATGTCTGAGTATCGGTTCTCACAAATTCAACGGAGACTATATAACCTACTGGCTTGAACCGCGTGGTTTTGGTTCATGAATTGAAGCTGCATAAGTATCAGAATTGAGATGTATGCAATGCCATGACGCCACGCATGCATGTGCAGCAGGTCTCCCTTGAGATCTGTGCTTGACCTCTGAAAGCGCGGCCCAACCAAGGTCAACGGTACTTCTTGGTCCGGCACAAATGAGACACCCATCAGCTGAATGGGCCATTACATATCAAGGCCCATTATGCCATGCTACAATAGATTGATACTATCACTCAATGTAAGTCAACATAGTTGTGCAGGCATCACAGTTTTTACCAAATGGCAAATCCATTTCTGAAACACTGTAGCTGTTCTTTACACTGCTGATATCCATAATAGAAGAGACATCTGCTGATCATCTGCACAAGTCTCGTTATTTAGCTACTTGTACACTGAGTAGACACGATGCAGGCATTCAGCAATCAAACAAAACAAAGTTCAGCGATGAATTGAAGTTCTGCCTATGAACTGGGGCAGCTTACAGGCTTCAGCGGCCTGAACTTTCGCTAGCACACCCCATATTGCCATGCATATATCATTATCACGTTTCAGTAGTAAGCTGGTCGGCTGGGCTTTGGTAAGAAGACACTGTCGAGCTCAGCATCAGAACAACATCCCACATGTCTGGCCGCTCTTCCGGACTATGCTGAACGCACAGTAGCGCTATCTGAATCCATCTCTGTATCTCAGCAGCAGCATGAGTCTCGCCGTGCAGCGACAGATCGATGAACTCCATCAGGTTTCCTTCTCTCCACAAGTCCCACGCCTGAGCAGAAAAATTGCTACTGGTTAATCAGTGACCAACTCTGAATAATGCGTACACTCTGAAGTTCACAGAGGTGCACTTACCCACTTATTTTTGCCGGGCCGGCGAATGCCGGCCGAAGTTTATTAAGTAAGGGGGAAAGAACAGCATACATTGGGTGCCGTGCCGACAGACCGGCCAGCACCACACCTATGAGAACGAAGCGAGGCTGCATACCGCACCTCGGACCACTAGCGCCCTGCCGACAAGCCGGCCGGCATTCTCAGGAAACTGGGTGACTACTCACAGATCAGTTAGCAGCCCTGCAGCCTTCCAGGTGCCTTACCCACTTATTTAGAGGGCCAAAATCGTGTGATTCATCACAAAGTTCCAGTGTAGACGGAGGGACGCAGTTCCACTAATGATCTCAAGAAGCATAGCGCCGAAGCTATTCACATCTGTCTTGAGAGATAGACAGCCTCCCTGTTTATATTCAGGGGCCATATACCCACTGAAAAAAAAAAGAGAAAAATTAAACTAGCAACAGATCAAACGTGGGGCGGGGGATAAAAATTGTGCAGTGAAAAACCCAGTCTTACCGTGATCCCACCACAATTCCAGTGCAGTCTTTATCATCACCTGGCCTAAGTGCTTTCGATGAGCCGAAGTCACAAATCTTGGGTTTCAGGGCAGCATCCAGAAGTATGTTGCCTGGTTTCAGATCGCCATGAATAATACGTGGCTCGCACTTCTTGTGTAGATATACAACTCCCTGAGCTATCCCTTGAACTATTTGGGAGCACTTAGGCCAGTCCAAAGGTAACTCTCTTGCTCGCTCGCCTGTAATTCAATGTGAGAAACATGTATGTACTGTCTCATTAAGCGAACATGAACAGTAGAATTTGGTCTCAAAACTGAGTAGATAAAGCTAGTTGAATTGAATCCTACCAGTTATGAATGAATTTAAGCTTCTGCTTGGCATATACTCGAAGACCAGTATCCTCTCTCTCTCTTGGATGCAATATCCTAGAAGATTAACTATATTTGTATGCTGAAGCTTTGAAATTGTTTTAGCCTCATTCTCGAGCTGCTCAAATGGAATTCTGTTAACATACGATGCTCTTTTCACAGCAACTTTGGGTATTTCATTTAGCCGGCCCTGGAAGAGGTAAACACCAAATGCAAATCGATCATGCTACTTCCTCACAAAAAACAAAATCTAAAGATTAACCATTCTGTTGAACGCAAAAGTCAGCCAAGAGCAAAGCATATGCAAATCATTACCTTGTAAACAATGCTAAAAGCACCTACACCGATTTGGTTTTCCAGAGAGAAGTTATTTGTAGCAACCTTCAACTCAGAGAAAGTGAACTTTTTAAGGCCTGTTATTTAGAGAAACATAGACCATTGATTATTACCTTGAAACTTCTCGTCGGCATTGCAAAAGGAATTGGAAAGGCAGGCTTGATTTTACATGCTAACTTTTAGAATATTATAGGGGTTTATTTGGCAGGTCTCCAACTCCTAAATCTAACTAAATCTACACAAAAGAGCCTATAGTTACTGCTCCATGATTTGTAGATAAGCCCATAAAAGTAAAGTACCTGGCAAGTGGCCTTCGTTAACTATGGGAGGCTCTGTTACCAGTTGAGCTTTCCCTCAACTGCCCGCTTTTTGTCCCATATCATTGCTGCATGCATTCCAAAAGAAGGAAAAAAAAACGCTTTCAAATATGATAGCATCATTTATTCCTTTGAGACTTTTCCTAAAATGAGAATCAATCACCTAGGATCAAGCCTTTAGGTACACATACATGTCATGAGAATCTTACCAGTAATTATGTTACAGAAGGTACCGCTTGTGCACTGTCCTGAAATAACAAAGTTAGGATCAAGCAATTAATTAAGCAAGCATTTGCCCACTTCACTTACAGTAAGTGTGTTATAGACTGAGCCGATTGAACAGATACTTCACTTACTTCAGTTATCTCCGCCCCGGTGGAGCCTCAGGTGGCTGAGCAACTTGCGAAGATTCACGGCCGATCTGGGCCATAGCATCTACTCCTACTTGATTACGTTCAATTGAAAATTTTCCAATCTCTTCAGTATAAAAACAAAATATTCTTTTTAAAAAAATCATGCATAAGCCGAAACAAATTTAGAACTAACCTTCATAGCCATGTAAGATGGCTTGTTCAGAAGGAATTTGTTCTGCCACACTTGGTCCTATAATGACCACGCATACATTATTACTGTCGGGAAATGCATGAGGCAGTGTGCATGATAAATCTTACCATGATGAGCAGTCCCAACGGCTGCAGTACCTCGAACTGTCAAAGCGAAACAACAAATCGTCATGCATTATATCTGATGAAAGACAAGAGCACAACACCAATGCCTTACCATGGGATAGAAAATCCTGGATAGGCCACTGGGTCCGCTACCTCATAGCGGTAGCGATAGAGGTCCGATACCGTTATAGCGGGCGCTATTACGCCGCTACAAACGCTATTTATTACCTTGAGTGCTTGTCGGTAAAAATTGGAAGAAGAAAAAAGATATCCAAATGAATGGACGACGCATCATTGGCTTCTTGCTAGTGAAAAATTGCACTGAAGAAGCGGAGAAGATAAGCAGACAGTAGAACCAAACCGTGTCCCTTCCAATCCAATCGTCTTGCCCGGATGTAGTTGAAGACTTGTCATGCTAGACAACCTGACGACGAAGACCTCATGTGTCTCCGCCCCCAAATCTGTTCAACTCACAAAGGGTTTCGACGAGACCGAGCTCCGCCGAGTGGAGTCCAACGCCTCGACGCAGGTCGGGCTCCCATTAGTCGTGGCATTTCCACAAACACATCCCGCTCAACCCCCCTCCCGTCCTTGTGCCGACACCATTGCTTCGAGGACAGGGGGAATTTCCTCGAGCACCTTGTGTTCACGGAGATAGGAGGCCACATTTATTCCCTGGGTTCCCTTCCCGGGAAGGCGAATCGCGCGGCAACTTCTCTGGTGAGAGCACCTTTCTCGATTCTGGATTGATTCTGCGGCGGTGATACCGACAGCTTTTCGGCTGCTCGGTGGTGGCGGGCTCCGGCCGCCGGCGACCAGCCAGCCACAACCACCAAGTCAGCAGTTTTTTTCTTTTCAGCGTGATCTGGTGGGCCGTCTCCTCTCTCTAAATCTGAACTTCGTGGAAGGCCCACACTGTTGGGCCCCACTGCTGTCTCCCCACTACACCTAACTGACAAATCGACAACTTATCTTAAAAAAAGACAAATCGATAACTCTCATATCCAAGATTATTTTAGATATAGTGTAGTAACCATGAGTTTTTTTTATTTATCTGTTACTCCCTTCGTCCTAAAATACACGAACCTAGTACCGGATGAGAAATATCCTAGTACAATAAATTTGGACAGTCCAGTCCAGATTTGTTGTACTAGGATATGTCCCATCCGGTACTAGGTTCTTGTATTTTGGGACGAGTTTAGATTTATTGTATTAGGATATGTCCCATCCGGTCTTAAGTTTTTATATTTTAGAACGGAGTGAGTAGAATTTATTGATTGTGTGCTATTGACAGAGACAGAAAGTCTTAAAAAAACATATTACAATAACAATTAATCAATGTTAATAGTATTTTTTACAGCATGAGCTCCAAATCAAATAGAAAAGAACAAAAGATTCAAATATTCAATGATGATGAGCAACGCGGTTCTGAAACCGTGGTGTGTAGTATACTAGTATTGTACAGTTCAAGTTTCTGTACTAATAAATGCTAATACATCCATCGTTCGTGAACACAAAAGGAAGAAAAGGATAATAATTAAGCAGCAAGGACACTAGCAAGCAACAAAGCCTTCAGTTAAATGGTCCTCGATATGCAGAGCTAGAGGGCCTCTCATTCTGACAGTTGTGTGCATGCTCCCCGTTCCGGTGCTCAGTGTATGTAGGTGCTTCGGAAGGGTCACTGTCCGGAGAGATGAATGGAGTCATGGACTGTTCATCCACCCAGTTGGCCAGTTGTCAAGGTCAAGCCATTGCTCAGTGCTGTCATCCCTGGCATTCTGTGGCTCATTCGTTGGTCCGATCAAGTTAGAAGTGTCCTACAAAAGGAAGAATTATTAGCATGCAATGTGTGTGGGAGGAGAAAGATGGAGCAATGCAATAATAACCACAGGCAGTCCCATATTCATGTCATATTGTCATGTATACAACATGTTAAAGTTGTAACCTTATTAGCATGGCAAGTGTTAAGGGTATATGTGTTTTAGTGTGTCAAAGGTATTAGAGTCATTTCCCATCTATTGTACACAATATAATGCCCTTTGGGCATAACTCAAGAGAAGAGGTTCATTTCCCATTTTTCCTCAATTCCTCCTAAATCTAGCAACAAGTTCACAGTTTGATGAGTTCAGGAGCTATGTTCGTGACAAAAATTTCATCTCTGTTCCAGTAAGTGTGTTACAGACTGAGCAAACTGAACAGATACTTCACTTACTTCAGTTATCTCCGGTAGAGCCTCAGGGGGCCGAGCAGCTTGAAAATATTCACGGCCGATCTGAGTCATAACATCTTCTTGATTACCTTCAATAGAAAAATTTCCAAATCTCTTCAGTATCAAAACAAAATATTCTTTAAAAAAATCATGCAGAAGCTGAAACAAATGCAGAACTAACCTTCATAGCCAGGTAAGATGGTTTGTTCAGAGGGAATTTGTTCTGCCACACTTGGTCCTGTAATGATCGCGCATACATTGTTATTGCTAGGAAATACATGATTTTAAGGGCAGTGTGCATGATAAATCTTACCATGATGAGCAGTCTCAACTTCTGCAGTACCTTGAACTGTCAAATCCAAACAACAAATCATCATGCATTTGTATTTGATGAAAGACAAGAGCACAACACCAATGCCTTAATTACCTTGAGATGTAACAACTGGAGGATTTAGTCCTGCTATGTTTGTCATGGGAATGGAAGCATCACCACCAATGCTTGTGTTCAGAGTTGAAGACAAAGATACTGGATAGTTGTCTTCCATTTCGTAATCGAAGTTGACGTTATCCAGTTTATCATATGCTTGTTTTTTCAAACGATTAACTTCATCCTGAAAAAAAATACGTTTACAGTTGTAAGTTCACATCAGGTTTGGATCTGTAGAAGAATGCTGATATCAACGTATACCTGCTGATCTGAATTGAAATTGTCCTTTGTGACGTAGAATCCAAGAAATTTTGCTCCAACAAGATCGTGTACACAGTTAAAGAAGAGTATAACCCTTTTATCTCCAGATTCATATGATTTCAGCTTGCAATTGCCTTCAAGATCACATTCTTCAGCATGTTTAACTGTATATTTCCAAAGCTGGTTGTCCTTCTTTAGCTTGAAACACTCCTGAACTCCAAGAAATGCATAACTTAATTTCAAAACTAATATTTATTAGATGATAAACATATCAATTCAGAATTGGAATTGAGACATTAATTACGAACGCTATTCTGATATGCAAAAGAAATAAAAAAAATAGGTTCTAATTAACGTAAACACGGCAAGCAGTGCCAATTTCTGTAAGGGCCTAATTTGTGATTGCCTAAGAAAGAGGGGTTGGGAATCCCAGATGCCTTACAGTGCGGATCTTTTCTTCATCCTTATTTAAAGCCTTTATAAACTCCTCCACGGTGTTGATCTGATTTTCTTTAAGCCACTGGATGCGATACCCCTTTCCTGAAATTCCCTTTAAACGATGCAGTTCATCTTTCAGCTTCGGACGGTCACTCTTTTTGTTCACTGGAGAAATAGGAAACAAGAGATAAATGAAAATATATATTATACAGTTGCGGTTAATGCGACCTGTAATGGTAGTCCTACAAAGGAAGAGTTTGCATACAGTCATTGGAGGTACCGAGAAACAATGTGGAGAATACTTGCATAATAGATACATATCATGCAAACAATCTACTACTGAATAACCAGCTGCAATTCTGAAGGAAATCTTACCTTTGTTTCGGTTAACCTGCACCTCAACAGGATTCATCACGGCTTCCTTAATTTGAAACCCAGCTTTGTCACTTGTAAGAACTCTTGCTGCCAGAATGAGCTTTTTACTTCCGGTCTTCGAAGACGGCACATTGAAAGAGATGTCAGACAGAGAGGCCTCCCCATTCTTCAGCTTGACTTGACAACCACCTCCTAACACTGGCCCTTCTGAACTGCTTATTATGTGGTCATTAAACTCGCATTCGGTCCAATTATCAGGGGCAGAATGATAAAACTTGTCGTGAAGAACCAAAACTTCAGTTCTTGCTGAAGAAAATTGACCGGATGTAACTATCTGGTTATCCCTAAATATGGCAATTTTGATAGCCGTACAATCCTCTGCTGTAATTTTGTCCTTTGTATAAACGACATGGTCATTCAACTTATTGAGGAACCTCAACTCAAATCCTTGCCCCTCGTGAGCTTCACTTGTGGCAAATCTAACAGCTGTTTGCTCTTGATTCAGTTCCTCAATGTCGGCAGCATGCTCTTGATTTGCCTCTGATCTACAATACATACACAACAAATAGTATGAAGCACCATTGTTTATTAATTCTAGTGCCATTTGATCATCTGGCAGTACTTCAAATTGTCCGAAATTCACAACTTTAGTTCATCACAACAGCATGAAAAGAACATTGCAAAGTTTCTTAGGTGAGCTCCATAAATAGAGTGCCATCAAATACACGGTAGTTCAGAGGTCATTTTAAGTGATTGATAAGAACTGGTCAGAACAATATGAACCTAAAGTGTCATGAAACGCTGATAGTTAACATTGCATACTGGAAATAATAACAGAAGTCAGTAATGCATTATTTCAATAGTTTCAAATACCATACCTGTAACGCTGGTTAGAATTTGAATGTTTGATTTGTTCCTGCAAGTTGTGTGGAGAATCATTATGAACTCAGAATTGAAATTTTCTCAGGAAAATACCTTTTCCTTAATTTGTATAAAGAAAAGGGGTTGAACTATGAATAAGTAGTGTTTTTTTAATATAGTGAAAGATCTGAAATCTAACCACTTCATGGCGGAGAATATCAGTTTGCTTGGTAAGGGATTGAAGGGAGCTCCAACCAAATAATGGAAGAAAAAAACGTTAGTTTAAATAGAAAATAAACTGAATCTTTCTTGCTCGTAGAGAAGGATAAGATATTGGTGAACATGTAAAATTGGAGATTTTTAGATCAGTGCAATGAGTGTGATTTAATTTACTTTTATCATAGCACAAGCATAGATTAGATTTGTGTCATGTGGTCTAACAACATGAATATTTGATCAGCTTGACTGTTAAATAACAACACTATAGAGGAACTATAAATGATAAAATCAGTAGCAACCCAAACAAGCATTTTTGAGGTATTAAAAAGGAAGTTTACACGTTTGATGCTCAGTAATAAAAAATGTAAATAAATAATTGCAACAACATACCATAAAAGTTAACTACATTAATTTAATTAGGATCCTAAGTCAGATTTCAAGTGCACTTGCTTTTGGTTTTCTGGATTTAAAAAAGGGGTGAAAAAACATTATTTCCTGGGCAAGCAGAGGTAAATTGTGATCTTATTTTAACTACTCTGCTAGTAGGAATGAATTGGCATCACAAATGGTTCATTGGCACTCAATTAGCTTTGTAAAACTGAACTCTGTTTCGATCATTTTTAGTAATTGAAATTGGAAATGAGAGAGGATCCTCTCTCTAAAAAAAAATTCAGGAATGAATTTTTATATCTTCTCAACTTCAATCCTACTTGCACCGAGTGGGAAATCTTACCAGTTAATATAATTAACAAGATTCTGACAGGCGTTATCAAGCGTTTTCTGAAATACTTCAAGTGTCCTCTTCTGGGAAACAGCATTCTCTTGATGTATCTGCACAAGCACAGAACTCTGAAAAGAGCTACCAAAAGAGATGTAGTAAAAATGATGGGGGAAAGATTTAATTTGAATATTTGATCCAAGACGCTGGTGCGGTGAGATGGATGGAGCTAGCGATTGCAGAGCTGCTCACCACTCGACGAAGTCGCCTGTTGTACCTCAGCTCCTCCTTGCTACGCATCCGCGAAGAACACAATTTTTTTTTCAGAACCAGCAGCAAAGAGCACAGATCAGACAGCAAATTGCCCAGAGAGATTAAATCAAGACGAACGGATCGAGGCGAGGCGAGGCGAGGCGAGAGAGCGGCCGTACACTTGCACGACGAAGAAGAGGACGAGCATGCTCGGGCGAAGCTGCCGCTTCCTCGGCGGTGACGTTAGTGCCGGCTGCGCGGGCACCACGCCGCCGCCGATGCCGGCCGGATCGACATGCTGGCGCTTCGAAGAGGGCACCAGGACGAGGCCATCTGGTGTCTGTGCCGGCGGCGGACGTTTCGGGTGCATGTCGCGCGCCGCCGCCTTCGCCGGCCAGCCACCGGATTCCGGCTTGTTGTCGATCGACGCAGCAGAGCTAGCGTAGAGACGTGTCTCCGTCGCCGATTGCTAGCTCGCTGTGCTTGAGCTGTTCTGCTGTGGCTGCGCTCCTCCACCCCGAGCTAGGCAGCTTGCTTTATGGAGGGAAGTGTACTTGTGGGCCAAGTTCACTCCGCCCCCGCAGCAAACGCGGCAACGGAGATAAGAATAGAATTTCAGAGACAAACAGCAAACGAAAGTGAACACGAACCGTCCTACTTAATCCTTTCAAACACATGATTTGCAGTACATTTCGCTAAAAATGGGCTCCACTAGAAAAGCTCTGGAAAAATCAGGGAATAGTCTCGACCGGTTGCAGCACTACTCTCTTTGCTTCTTTCATTTGGCCACCTTAATTAACATATATATCATGTCTGAGTATTGCCTCCGAAAAATTCAACCGAGACAAATCTACTGGCTCGAACCGCGTGATTTTGGTTCATGAAGCTGCATATGTATCAGAATTGAGATGTACGCATGCATTGCCATGTCACGGATGCATGTGCAGCAGGTCACGCTTGGTTTCTCTTGTGCTTGACCTTTGAAAGTGTGGCCCAACCAAGGTCAACGGTATTTCTTGATCCGGCCCAAATGAAGCACTCGTCGATCAAATGGGCCGGGTCATTCCAAGACCCATTATGCCAACTGCTAAAGTGGCGTCTGATGCTATCACTCAACGTAAGTCAACAGTAATAAACATAGTTATGCAGACATCACAGTTTTACCAAATGGAAAATCCATCGCTTATACACTGTAACTGTACTTTACACCGCTTCCAGGGTCCATAAAGGAAGAGACATCTCTGCTGATGATCTGCAGCAGTCTCGTTATTACACTGAACAGACACGATGCAGCAACCAAACAAAACAAAGTTCATGGATGAATTGAAGTACTTCGTGCCCTTTTTGAAGGCGTCACGAAGGCGCTTCTGTTTTCCTCCTTAATGGGACTTTAGGGTGAAAACCCAAATCCACTGGATTGGGCAATGATGGCGCCTTGGATGTAATGTTCTTCTTGGAGGCATTGCTTTGAAGTTCCCGGCTTTGTAACAGACCATCGACGACAACAAACCAACGTTGTGTCAACCTAATTGCTTTGGGTCATAATATCTCTTCTCGGGGCATTGCTCTAGTGGCAATCCAGCTATGGTTGGTTCGACGAGGCTTTTGTATCTACTGCTTTGCACCTCACCTGGCAAACTACATCTACATCCTAAGGTGAAGAGGAAGCTGCTATTTTGTGGGTGTGCAATATAGCTTGACAATGATAATGTCTAGGACGTTGGTGTTGGTGGCCTTTTGCGGGATGTGATGCTGAAGTCAAAGGCTAAGGTCCTTCGCTACGAAGTCGGAGCTACCGTGTCAGTTTTGTAGCAATCTCGGCAACAATGACACCGTCCATTGTGAAGTTGAAGCTGCTGTGTCATTATGACGACAAGTTTGGCAATGATGACAAGTGTTCACCGTGAAGCCAGAGCCGTTATGTCTTTTTTTTGACAAGGTTGACAATGATGACATGGGTTAGGCTTCATTAATGGTTGGAAATAAGTAGGCTGGTGTTTGGTGTTGTTACACACGCTGTGTGCTGTCGTGCTAGCCGCGATAGGTGTTGTGGTGCTTGGTGTGGCTTCTGTCGTTGAGCTTTTTTGTTTTTTTTTTCTTGTAACCTGTTTAGGTTTTTATTTTTATTTATTGAAATATAATTGGCGGTTCTTCAGCCGGCTTAGTTTAAGAAAAAAGAAATTCAGAGAGTTGCACTTACCCACTTATTTAGAGGCCCAAAATCGCGTGATTCATCAGCAAGCTCCAGTGTAAACGGAGGGATGCGACTTCCTCTAATGATGTCGCTTGGTTTCTTGTGGTTGACCTCTGAAGGTGTGGCCCAGCCAAGGTCAGCGGTAAGCCTTGATCCGGCCCAAATGAGGTACCGGTCGATCGAATGGGCTGGCACATAGCAATGGCCCATTATGCCAACTGCTACAGTAACACCTAATATTTATCGGTCAACAGTAGTAAACATAGTTCTGCAGACATCATAGTATTTGACAAATGGCAATTGGATTTGCTATCTAACGTTTGACAGACAATTAGGGAGGAATCTGTCGAATTTTCGGTCATTGGGTGTGCTTTGAGATACGGGCAAGGGGTTGGGGTTGAACTCACGGTGCGGGGGCTGCCCACACACCTAGCCTGCTGAGCTACAACACCTTTTACTATTTACAATGTAATTACATGTAATTTATATTATAATTACATATAAATTATAGTATAATTACACTATAATTATATTATAGTTACATTTGACATATTTTTAGAGGGATTTTCTGTCAATGTTATATAGGCAGTCTCAATGGCAATTCATTGCTTAAACATTGTACAGTAGCTGTACTTTACACTGCCACTAGGATCCATGAAAGAAGAGACATCTGCAGTCTCGTTATTTATAGCTACTTGTGCACTGATCACACACGATGACGATGCAGCAACCAAACAAAACAGTTTATGGATGCATTGAAGTTTTTCGTTCCCTACCGATGAACTGCGGAAGCTTACATGCTTCAGCGGCCTGAACATTCTCTAGAGCATGCTGCCATGCATATATATCTTTATCACGTTTTAGTAGTAGGCTGGTAGCTTGGGCTTTGGTAAGAAGACACTGTCGGAACTTAGCATCAGAACAACATCCCACATGTCTGGCCGCTCTTCTGGACTACGCTGAACACACAGCAGCGCTATCTGAACCCATCTCTGTATGTCGGCAGCAGCATGAGTCTCGCCGTGCAGCGACGGATCGATGAACTCCATCAGGTTTCCCTCTCTCCACAAGTCCCACGCCTGACCAGGAAAATTGCTACTGGTTAATCAGTGACCAACTCTGAATATTGTCTTAGGGACCGTTTGAATCTAAGAGTTAGGGTGAAAACCCTCTCGTTTCCGTGAGCAAGTTTATCGAACTGTTAAATGTTGTATTTTTTATAAAATTTTTTTATCTAAAAGTTGTTTTAAAAAATCATATTAATCTATTTGTTAAGTATATAATAGCTAATACTTAATTAATCATGTATTAATGACTTATCTTGTTTTACGTGATTTTTTTTTCTTTCTTTTCTCACCTTCAAACTGGGCCTTTAGGCCGTGAAGTTCAAAAAGGTATGTACTTACCCACTTATTTAGAGGCCCAAAATCGCGTGATTCATCAGAAAGCTCCAGGGTAGACGGAGGGATGCGACTTCCTCTAATGATCTCAAGAAGCGTAGCACCAAAGCTGTACACATCTGTCTTGAGAGAGAGATAGCCTCCCCGTTTATATTCAGGGGCCACATACCCACTGAAAAGATGAAAAAAAATTAAAATACGTGACACTCACAAGTAACAGCAGATCAAACGGTGGATAAGCATTTTGCAGTGAAGGACCTAGTCTTACCGTGATCCCACGACAACACTGGTGCGGTCTATATCCTCACCTAGCCTAAGTGCTTTCGATGTGCCGAAGTCACAAATCTTGGGTTTCAGGGCAGCATCCAGGAGTATGTTGCCTGGTTTCAGATCACCATGAATAATACGTGGCTCACATTGCATGTGTAGATATACAGCTCCCTCAGCTATCCCTTGAACTATTTGGGAGCGCTTAGACCAGTCCAAAGGCGCCTCTGTTGTTCGCTCACCTGTAATTAAATGCGAGAAACATGTATGTGCTGTACATTAAGTGAACATGAACAGTAGGTGACATCAATATGAGCAGTAGAATCTGGTCTCAATACTGAGTAGATAAAGCTAGTTGACTTGAATCCTACCAGTTATGAATGAATCCAAGCTTCTGTTTGGCATATACTCGAAGACCAGTATCCTCTCAGTCTTTTGGATGCAATATCCTAGAAGTTTAACTATATTTGTATGCTGAAGCTTTGGTATTAGATCAAGCTCATTCTCAAGCTGGTGAAATGGAATTTTGTCAACATATGATGCTCTTTTCACAGCAACTTCGGGTTCTCCATTTAATCGGCCCTGGAAGGAGAGTAAACAACCAAATGCACGTCGATCATGCTACTTCCTCACAAAAAAGAAATCTAATATTTTTCTGAGCACAAGAGAAGACGTTTCAAACGACTTCACTAAAGATTAACCATTTTGTGGAATGCAAAAGTCGGCCTTGAGCAAAGCATAAGTAAATCACTACCTTGTATACAGTGCTAAAAGCACCTACACCGATTTGGTTTTCCAGGGAGAAGTTATTTGTAGCACCCTCCAACTGAGGGAAAGTGAACTTTCGAAGACCTGTTATTTAAAGAAACATGGACCATTGAAACATCGGTTTCGTACTTTCAAAGTTCTCTTCGGCATTACAGCATTACCAAGGAAAATTAGCAAGCAAGGCATGAGTTTTACATGCTAAGTTCTCTTCGTGAGCAATGAGCATGCCAGCGTTGGAAGCAGCAGCTGTCCCCTTCCATGGGCACCACCAACAGCATCCAGATCTCCGGTTTTGTGCTGATACTTGTTCGACAATATATACAAAGAACATTGCAGAAAAAATGACTAAGTTAATTTACTGTGCTAAATGTATCAATGGTTGAAGAAGAACATATATAGACTAGTAACTCAAAAAAGAGCCTACCGTTCTGTAGATGAGCTGATAAAAGTGAAGCACCTGGCAAGTGGCCTTCGTTAGCTATGGAAGGCTCTGTTACCAGTTGAGCTATCCCTGAATTGCTCTCTGTTTGTCCCCTATCATTGCTGCATGTATTGCAAAACAAAAAAACTCAAAAAAAAAAAAGGAAACTAAACCAACGTTTTCAAATATATATAATACTAGCATCATCATTTAGTTCATCCCTTTTGAGCCTTTTCCGAAAATGAGCAATTGAGCATCAATCACCTAGGATAAAGCCTTTGTTCATTAGGTATACAAACATGTCTCCGTGAGTATCTTACCGGTCATTATGTTCGATAGTATGATGAACAGGCAACCCAACAGTTGCTTGTGCACCCTCCTGAAATAACAAAGTTAGGTTCAAACAAGCAGACGTATATATAATATGTCCACATACATGCAATGGCTCTCAGTACATATAGACATACCTGCAGCTGAACATCATCTGCTGGCTGTTGGATCAAGAAGTAGCGTGTGATTTGATCGTGGTTGATGATGGTGATGAGTGCCGTCAGGTGGGCGACGTAAAATTCCAGATCGCTGAGCACCTTGCGCAACTCATTGGCGATGTGGCCGCCCCTCCAGAGAAGGCACGCGTAGCTCCTCTCCTGACAAGAACCGACGAGCGCCAACGCCCTGTGAAGAGACGACCTGAGCCCTTCCGTCGGTTTCCACATGCCAGGGTCCTCGATGACGTTGGACTGCTGCACCCGCCGGAGCAGATCAAGGATTAAGTCTGCGCGTTCGGCGAGCAGCGCGCAGTCCTCCTTGTTCCGGCGGACCGTCTGGACGGCCTCCCTGATTAGCTTGACCAGCCCGGCCACGTCCACGCCGGGCAGCTGCGCTGCGCTCCCCAGGCAGCAACACACCTCCATATCGCCGGCCTGCATGCATGTGCACCGATCGGCATGTTGCGGCCGCCGGCCGTGAATAATCACTGATCACTATCGCGGAGCGTGGTGCCGCGAAGAAAGAAAGAATGCTCGCATGCATGCATGCAATGGAAGAAGGAGCAGAAGGGGGTTAATAACCAAACCTTCTTACTCTATGGCCTCCTGAACTGGCTCAACTCGATCAAGCCTTCAATTAGCTGCCTTTAATTTCTCGCTAAGAAAGACACAGCAAAAGAAAAAGGAATGAACGAACGATATATAGGATGGGTGGATCTATGACACACCAAACCACGCACACTAAGAAAAGAGAAAGATGCAGCTCTTTAAAGTGTACCAGTATATCACCACCTATTAGCATCGGTTACTTTTCTTATAACTAGCAGGATGGCCCACGCTTTTGCGCGGCTAGACTTTGTTATAATTTATCGTTGTCGGCGAAACGGGACTAGGGGCCCCACATACCCCGGGGACGTGTGGATCTTCGGCCACGTCGGCTTCTCCGAGGCCTACATTCTGCGCGAGTGACGGCCGGCTACGGCCACCCCCCTGCTCTACCGGGCCAGAGAGCACCTTCCCTGGGCGTGTCTCGGCGACCGCTCGCATCCACCTCGGGCCTCGTGGCCCGGGGATATTCCCGGGCCCCGGGTCTCGCCCCCTGGTCCCGGGGCGCGTTTCCGGGGCACATTACTAGGGCTTTCCCAGGCCCCGGGTCTCGCCCCCCAGTCCTGGGACCCACAAGCTCGGTCCCGGGGCGCATTATTGGGACTCCCGTGGGCCGGGGTCTCGCCCCCCGTTCTCGGGACCCGCTGGCTCGCATCTACCTCGAGCCCCGCGGCCCGGGAGCATTCCCGGGCCCGGGTCTCGTCCCTAGGTCCCGGGGCCCACAGGCGCGTTTCCGGGGCACATTACTGGGGCTCTCTTGGGCCCGGGGGCGCTCCCCGGGCCCGAGACTCACAGCCTTGGTCCCCGAGGAGCTCGGCGCCTTGTGCGCGCGGAGGGCTCGATGAGCCCTCTGCCCCGGGCGAGAACCTGACTCGAGCGGATCTCCTCTCCAACTACATGTAGTAATGACGTGGCGACGGGGCGTGTCGCCCCTGTTGCCCGCTCGGCCACGCATGATGGCTCATGATGGCCCCCCGTGGGCCCGCTTCCTGTGCAGTCAGAGAATATTTGACTAAGAGAGCTTCAGTTTTTTCACGCCTTGGCAGCGGTGGCGTGCGCTGTCACATCCTCATAACCTAGCCGCCCGCAGCAGCCGAGCAACGTGACGACCAGACGTGCCAAACCTACTCCGGCATGGCTCAACAGGCGGACACGTGCGACAAGACATATCGTACCTAGAAAAGCCTTCTCTTGGCATGTGTACCAGGCACTGTGGACTCCCCTTGGACTATAAAAGGAGGATCCATGCCAGCAGGAAAGGGGCTTTTGGGTCGGCTCCTGGATTGAGTTGAGCTTCGAGAGAAACATTGTTAGTTCCCAAGCTAGGGCTAGCTCCCGGGCACCCCTGAAGAACACCCTGTAAGAACAAACCAGATTCACCTCTCACATAGCAGATACACACAAGAGTAGGGTATTACGCCTCCGCGCGGCCCGAACCTGTCTACTTCCTCTGTCTCCCTTGCGTGCCATCGACCAGACGCCGCAGCCGTCCTGTGAACAACTCCCCTGGCCGAACCTCAAAGGGGGGTCCCCAGACTCCTCGCGGTTGGAGTTCCCTCTTCTGACAATCGTACTCAACTAAATTACTCAATTGCATGGAAAATTATAAGGGTGTAAGGTCCGCACATTTACCCGGATAGATTTATTTTAATTTTAAGTATGTAACATGGAGTCATATACATTGTACTCTCTCTGTCCTAAAATATAAAAAAGCTAGTGTCGGATGGAACACATCCTAATACTATGAATCTGGACAGCCCTAGTACCGGATATGACACATCCTAGTACTACGAATCTGGACAGCCCTAATACTAGTTTTTTATATTTTGGGACGGAGAGAGTACTTAATTAGAAAGACTATGATAAAATTATTCTTTTAGTTTCTTAATTAGAGTTCTCTCTGGTCTTCCTTTGTTATATGGTATCTGTAATGATCGCATTTTTTTTCATTTTATTTTATTTATGCAAAACTATTTTCAGTAAAAAGCTAAATTCAAAAAAAAATTTGGCTATTCTCTCGATTGGAATTTTTGTGCCAAGTGGATCTCAAGAAAAATCTCAAGGAAAATGCAAAACAGCCCTAGAAGCCTCTATAGAAGTCTCCCAAAATTTTGCCAAAATTTTTAAACCTCATTTGAATCGGTTTCAAAAATCAAAAACCCCAAATCCTATTCAAATCAGCCTCTGGAAATTATTAAGTGTCACTGTGCTCGCGGGGCCGCCCTTCCTCCTTCTCGGCCCATCCCTGTTCCCCCTCTGTGCGGCCTGCTCGGCCTAGGCGCATGCGCTCGTGGATTTTATTTCCGCGGGCCCTGCGCGTCAGCCGCTCGCCGCTCCACTCGCTCCTCGGCCGCTCGATGCCCACACGCGGACGGCCTGGATCGCGTCTACCGCCCGGTCCCGCTCGACAGCCGAGCACTGTGCTTCATCTTCCTCGCCTTAGCCCACCTCTCTCTCTCTCTCTCTTCTCTGGTTCCCTCCCGAATCTTCTCTCTGTACCCGCTCGGCTCGCATCCATCAATCACCCCGCCGCTCGCGCACGTCGCGAGGTACTCCGCTGCTCGTCGTACGGCGCGAGGCGCGCTTCGCCATCACCGCCTCGAGCCTAGAGACAAGGCACTGGCTGCCATTGCATTTCTCAGCGCCGAGCCCCGGAGGTCAACGCGCACGCCAGGTCACCTCATCTTGTCGCTTCGCCGCTCCCGCCGCGTTCCGTTTTTCCCCTCTGGAGCACGTGACACGAGCCACAGCGTCTGGTGCCATTAACGCACCTCGCCGGCCGAGCTCGAGCTCATCTCTTCCTCCACCGCTTCAACCCGCTGTCTGCTAACGCTAGAGCTTCCCTATAAATAGGGCACCACTCCCCTACCTCCGGCCGCAAAAAGAGCAAGCCGAACAAGCTCGCCACCGAGAGCCTCTATCCGCCGCCTCTGACCAAGCTCCCCTCGCCGCCACAGACCCTCACCAGCCAATCCACCGCCCCCGCCGAGTTCCCCTAATCACAAGGAAGCTTCACCGCCCTTCCCCACTGCCGATTAGCCCTTAAAACAAAAACGCCCAAATTTCCATCCGCCGTCCACCGTCGCCGCCGCTTCGGTACTCGCCGTTGCAGGAGGTAAAACACAAATTAAACCCATCCCCTAGCTTCCTAGCGTAATACCGCACTCGAACCACCCCATCCCGAGCCAATCCGCTGCTAATTTGGTCACCGGCGACGAGCTCCCCTCTCCGCCGCCGCCGCTAGTTCGGGATGGTCGTCGCCAGCCATCTTCCGCCACCTAGCTATCCAATCGGAGCCGTTCATGTAGTTCCCCGTATCCTCCGCTCTCTGCCCATGTCAGCCGCACGCCGATCCTCGCCGCCACCGGCGAGATCCCCTCCGGCCGCCGTCGGCCATCGATGCCCCGGCCGTCTCCTGTAGCTATCCGGCACCCTTCTCTCTCTGTGTGACTGCATGCGGGCCCGGCCACCTAGCTCTCTAACCAGTGGGCCCGGCAGGAGTTAAAAATATAACCCTTACAAGTGGGCCCCATCCCAATAGTGCACAGTAGCCTCCTCTCTCTCTTTGCATGTGGGCCCTGCTCCTTTCTCTCTCTGCCACTTACACCTGGGCCCCACCTATCAGCCCTATTTCAAATAATTCTTTTCTAAAAATCCAATTAATCCTTTTTATTTTTCAGAAAATAGTCCAAACTTTAAAAATTCATAACTTTTAAACCGTAGCTCCGATTGAGCCCATTCAACTCTCAAAATTTTTCTAAAATTGAGATCTACGCATTAGCACTATTAGTTATATAATATAAGCTCTGATTCTTGGTGTTTTTATGTGTTTTCTTTCGTGACGTTTAGAGGCCGTTCCCGAGGAGCCGCTGCAGGGCGATTTCGTCGAAGACCCACAGGACCTCGAGCAAGGCAAGTCACCCTTCGACCATGTTGGACCTATGATTTAAAATATATTTTATTCCTAAAATATGCATAATTAGGGACACGACTAATTTTCGATCGCAATCCATAATCAGATCCGCCCGGCCTAACCCACTTGCTGCATGTGATCTTGCCTTGGATAAATTGATGACCCAATCCTTGTAGCCCTGTCATCTTGATGTCCGTACTTGTGTATGGACGTCGGTGACCCCTTTCATCCAAAAATAAAACATGACGATGGGAAAAATCAGGGATTTAAATCAAATGATTTAAAAAGTCCTCGACACCCTTGGTCGAGAGTTTGCGAAATAAAATGGTTTTACAAAACTTGGTCGTGGGTCGTCGCTGCCTGTGTGGCTCCGACTTCTCCAGACTTTTAAGGACCGTTTCCTTGAGGAATTGCACTGAGCATAATACAGTGTGACCACACGGGTGAAATGGGACGCCCTTGGCCAAGTAATTAGTAGACCCAGGGTTGGCTTGGTCGCCCTTGGACGTGGAGTCGTCGGGGTAGCAATATGATGCACCCGCGGGATCCTGAGTACGAGGAGTCTAGGACTCACTCGGTACTTGGTCTAGGACCCGTCCAGTTGGCTTCAGGCAATCCTGGAGACACTTCGGAAAGGCCTTGTCGCGAACCTCCCCGCTTGGCCAGTGTGGGAGTGAGCTCGCGTCGTGTGGGAAAAGCGTACCCCCTTTGCAAAGGATTGTTATGAACTGTTCGAACAACCAAGCCCACGGTTATGGGCAGATGTGAAGTGATTCCTCAAGCGTAGACTTTCTTTTATAAATATCTGTGCAATTGTTTTGCGGGTTAGGAACCATGACCAGAGTTAGCCTGTGTGACTAACGGATGGCCTGTGTGGCCTGAAACAGGCCTATGTGACCCGGGGTGTTGAATGACACCGGAGTTGAGTTGCCTGAGTTAAAAAGACAAGTTTTGAAATAAAGAGAATCTACCTAAATGGAGGTACCAGTGGAGGGTACGCTCCGAATCGGAAATTGTGACAAGTCTCAGACTTGTGAAATAGGTCAAGACGCGAGTCTCTTCCCGACTAACTGTGGTGAGTTATTACAAAGCAACTTACGGAATGGATTGAAGCGTTGGCTTCTTTTCGACAACTTAAAGAGCACACTTAGAGTTTTAAACCACAAAAGTCTTGAAAACCCCTCTTGCGAAAATAACCCTAACCTCCCTTTGCTAGCCTTGCATGCCACAAAATTTCCGTGACTTGCTGAGTACCTCGCGTGCTCACTCCCCCTTCTTATCTTCTCCCAGAAGTCCTTGAAGATGAAGATCCTTCCATCAGCGAGTTCTATCAAGATCAGGCCAAGTATAAAGAGTTTAGGGTTTCGCTCTAGGTCCCCAAGCCGTTGCTTATGGGTGTAGGTCTACCCGTGTATTTTTCGCTGCCTACTTTTGTAATGAATCGTTGCATGTCTCGGGGTCTGTCCGAGGCTACAACTTATGTAAGGGCTATGTTTAATAAATAAAGCAGGTTTGGCTGTGATCCACCGATGTCCTGTATATACCAGCTAGTCTTCTGGGACTGGTACATGTATTACAGGTAACAACGTCCCCCTTCTGTTAACCTGTACATGTTAGTAGGAGAGGGACGTTACAGTATCGCCTTGAATTTTTTTATAGGGTGTGTTTTAATTTGAAAGGCACGCTATGTCGTTAATCAGCGCCCTCAACCCGTTTCAGTTTGTGACTTCATACAATGCCATGTATAGGTTCCTATGGAAAAAGACTTATTTAATTAGGCAGATAGCACTCTTCCCTATACTTCGAGCATTGTCTTCGCTTCAGTTATCTTAGCTTCGACAACATGCATCCCAGGGCATCCAAATATATTGGCTCTGATCATCCAATTTCCTCACCTACACCTCCTAGAACGGGTGGGATCGTTATGCTTCTGGTAACAATTTTAGTTCTTTTTTTTTTTTTTGCAGTTGGCTGATTCAAACCATTTTTTTATTACATGGAGGATGCACATACACACATTCGTGAGTGCAATTAATTTCCTAACACATGCTCAAATAGACGGAGACTGTAATCCCTAATATCACTAAATTCATATTGAAAATAAACACACATGTGCTAATATTTATGGGCACCAAGATTTAATCCCTGCTAAGTGGAGTGATGACTCCACCGCCGCACCTTTGATGATTCCTTAAATGTTTCAAATCATGTTTAAACATATATTGAGTTTTTTAAAAATGTTTTGGTATATTTTATAGTTCGAAACATATATATTGTAGCCCAGTACATGTTTGAAACTTTGCATTAAAAGAATTGAATCCAAACATCTACATGTACGTAGCAAATTTGTTTGTCATTAAATATCAGGCCCAGTTCTTTTCACTACATAGTATCTACATAAAATATTTTTTTGTTGTGCCTTTAGTGTTTTCCCAGATTTATTGAATAATCTTACAAACTTTGTCAGATTTCCCATCTAGTGAATCGAGCAACGTTGAGACAGGTGTTGGTTAAATAGTAAATTTAATCCTTGTGAAAACATATTCATATATAAAGAAAATATGAGCAGAGCATACTAAAAGCTCTGGTGAGAGAGGAAAAAAGCAAACTGTGACTTAAATTGTCCTGTTGTTTTGCCCGTTGCAACGTGCAAGCCGTGCCCGTTCTCTATTCGTCGGCTTCATGGTTGCTGTTTGCTGTTTGCTTTGTTTACCAGCAGTTATGTTGTGCCGATTGCTTGTTTGGTGCTTGGTATTTTTTGGGAGAGAAATTAAATGTGACTCACCCTACGAATAGGAGACAAAATCACATTGGGACAAAAATTTATTGGCATCTCACGTGGGTAAATAAATTTACTGTTCTGGATTTGCTCTTTAATGCAAGTTTACTTTCCAAAAAGAATCCGGTGTTAAGATGCAGGAGTAATTTGCTAGTTTCTCAGTATTGGCTTTCTATTTATATTTGATTCCTAATAGTAATGCTGCCATATATATGCAATGCGCAGGTGCCCAATGCTACAGGCTTCTGTTTAGAGTTCTGTTCCGGTCCTAGGCCCGACGTCCTACTGCTTTTATACGTCCAACGTCGTACTGCTGCTTTTATAGTTCCAAAATTTCATTAAATCTCAACCGTTATAATTTAGATTTATCACAATCAAACAATCAATATTTTTTCTTCTATTTAATTTATTTTTACATATTACTTCTATTTATTTTATTCTTCAAATATAAACAACATGTGATTCCTTATATCTCTTAATTGTTGGCCGTTTCAATATAACTCTTTTGAATATTTATCTTTTGGCGAATTTAATTTTATGGCATCATTTAATCTTGATGTGAGATATATAGCACCAAAAGTTTTTTTAACCCTTTAATAGCACCAAAAATTACCTCCATTCCCATCTTAGCACTCTATCCAAACTTCCGTTAATTTTCTAGTTTTCATTTTTCTTCCCAAAAATTATGATGCAAAATACCTAAACTACATCTTTTTTCCCTTCTTCCTCCTCCAGCCTCTCATCCTTTGTCTCTCTCCTCCAAAATGGCCCACCCAAACGTACAGCCATGGTTGTATATGAGAATTTACCAACTGCCACCCCTTGAACTCACTTGACACCACCGGCGCCATTGCTCTCACGCTTGCTCACTGCCTTATAGGGAGATCAACGAGATGATCATAGCTTTATCGACAATTGCTATCACGGGAGAGTCCCTCCTGTTGTTGTTGATGTGCCTGTTTCTGTATCTCCTCGTGCTTGTCAGAGATGGTGATGACATGCTCGATATATTCTCCTAAAAAATATGCTTGATATTATATGTTTTTTCTATGTGAGAGATTCAACCGCACATACATGTTATGGACTAATCCATGTAGAATTTTCATCAAAGACACTTAGTCTAATCAAGTTGGCTTCCCAAACATGTATTTTTTTCGATGTTCCAAGGAGCCGGTAGCGCAGGGGAAAAAGGCGAAGGCGGTGTTGTTTTAGTAGAGATGGGAGGAGAGATCGAGTAGCGGAATAAATTGGATAATATCTCATATGTTTGGACAGTTAAATTTGCCTTTGCCTGCCATCTCTTACGTGTGCATGGCTGCCAATAGCCTAAGATCAACATGTGCAGAGTCAGTGACGGATGCACAGAAAATTTAGAGCATGGATAAATTTAACTACTGTCTGATAAAGAATTTATATTTTGAATCATTGAAAAACATAAAAATTCATTAGAGTTTTTAGTGCCGAGCCCGGGCGGCTGCCCGCCGTGGCCGGGCGGTGAATCTGCTACTATGCAAAGTGCACCTTCCTACAGAAGGCTACTTTTTTCCCGACCATTGTCCTGCGTATGGAATGGCAGACGACACTTTTCTTTTCTTTTTTAATCGGATACATCAAGCTGGCCGAGGTTTTTACATAAACAACATAGTACTCCTAATCGCTTCAAATAGAAACTAATTTGATTTTGTTACAAATTCTTGGAATATGGAATTAGATTATCTTTACAATTTTAATTTCTATTTATATCCGATCAATCTACGCCGCTATAATCTAGACCTACCACGATCTAACAGTCAATGTTATTGTTTTTTCTCCGATTAACGTAGTAATTTCTAGGCCTCCAGAACGAATGTGGTGGCTCCTTTTAAAGCTATCTTTATAATATAGTAGATAGATAGATCTTTTAAATGCAAATAAACCTTCATCTTATTAAAAAAAATTATGTCAGCAAGGGGTGTTTGGATTAGCGGCTGTACATAGAGGTGTTCGTATATTAGTTTCGAAAAAATAGAGGTGTTCGTATATGTACATGGCTGGTATTTGTTATGGACGAATTAGTGAAGAGGTAGGAAAAGGTATTCTATGTCAATGGGATAGTGAGACTAAACGAGCAAATACTTAGTAAGGTAGCAATCACACCATATCCATAGTGAGTCGATCGGTACATAATTATATTTCTTGACTGGTTTTAGAACCTTAACAGGATTACAGATACTCCAGGATAGCTACTGTACTAATACATGTATATAGAGTAGGAGGCTGAAGAGAGGTAGTGCTCTTTTCTGTTCCCACAAAATGCAGTGAAGATTGCAACGGAAAACTCTGCCGAGCGAAGAGTGGGTCATTCTGAAAAAATATCAACATGCAGATTAGTATGTAGAAATGCAAGGACATCAACATGGCACCAAAATAATCAGCGCTGTAGCGAATCTAATCATTGTCTTGGAAAGCAGGAAGGAGATCCATAGTCGTCTTGGGTTTCTTTAATGGGTAGGCAGAGCTGCATGATGTTAATTACATTATAATGATGAGAACTGAATCTACACAATAATGATATTATTAAAATTTCTAAGTAAACAAGTGGTGCGCTGGTTGTTGCTGCATAAGAAATGAGCAAGTTTGAAGCAAGACTGAAGAAAATTTAAAGTTTAGTCTTCTAGTTTTTTCTTTTTTTATTTTGTTGTTTCTTAGTTGTGAGGCCTACTTTAGTACCTTTGTTTGTATATATCTATATATGAATATAAATATAAAGACCAGATTTCTATCTAGTATCTTAAAAAAAAAGCTCTAAAAGTATATAATGTAACTAGTTGGTACATCTACTTGTGAAGAAGTTGACTTAGTATCATTGAGCATGCAAACAGGGGCTTGATTTCTAGAAATATTAACAGGAGTGCTTAAGCCCTGTTTGGAAACAGCAAAGAGTAGAATTCTGTACTTAGATATGTAAAACACGCAAGTATGAGGAGTAAAAAAAATAACCATACAAAACATAACCTCTTCAGTGTGAAGGAGCGCTGGGGTAGGTGTAAGCTCAGGAAGTTCTGTACGGAGTAGTGCAGAGCCGTACGTGTTGCCGCCTCAATATTTCCTTCTGTGAGAGGATTATATACCTGCAATATTAGTGAAATGTGGAAACAATATATTAAATGCAACATGTGTACTAGTAATAGATGGCCTATAGTAAAAGAGACTTGACACGTTGGACATTTATAGCCATCACCATCAGGAACAATTTTTTTCCAACATGATGAACAACCTAAGTACCACCAGGATTGATTGGGCATAAAGCCTTTGATTACTATGTCAATCTTATAACGAGTCCTCTGTGACAGGAAAGCAATGAGTTCACAAGAAAGTATGAGTCACAAAATTATAGATATAGTTATATACGTGGTAGTAATAGGAATGAAAGTGGGCTGGCCATTCTGCCTGCATATAGGCCAGTTTTGCGGGCCAACTCACAGGCCGTCTTGAAAAATTAGCTTTTGTAAATTAGAGGGTATTTTTTATTTTATTATTAAAAAAATTAACGGATAGTAACAAGAGAAACATAATGCTGGAACTATGGATTGAATTGAAGCAGTATATGATATAAATACTGGTGTCTATAAATATCAAAATCAAGTGAAGCGGACGTGGAATAAATAAACGGTTGAGAGAATTAACTATAGCGTCGTTTGGAATGACGTCAAAATAATGATGCCTCAACTGGCTCAGGTCTCTCAGTGGGATTCTCTTGCCATTGTAGTTGGTGAGACTGTGTACCCAGGCTGTTGCATGAAGGTCATATTAATAATGCGGTAGAAAAGAGAACAGTAAGAAGATGTAAAAAACACATTTCAAAGAAAGTTACCTGGCATTACGGTTTGTGTGACTGGTAAAGCGAATCTTCAGATACTTGTGCGCTATCCTGAAATACTCTAACAAATTAATATCTCTGTCCCTCTCTCTCTCTCTACTAGAACATTTATTAGTTATTACAGGTCTATATCAATTAGAGTCAGTGATGAATTGAATTCTCATGTCATAACCATCCTATAGTCGCACTGTACTAAAACAAGCAAACGTTTAGCCCTTTGAGAAAGCTGAACTAGAGAGCTTCCTAAGCTTGAGCTTGTAGTAAAGTGCAACCTAGAACGTAATTTGAAAATTAATTTAGTAGGTGAAATGAACTTATAAACTATGTCACTTCAAAAGGATTATGTATGTGAATGATACAAATTCCACACTTCCATTCTACTGTCAATCTGTCATATAACTCTGCATTTTTAACTAATAAAGTTTCGCAATATTACCTATGTAATCGGCATAGTTTTGCAACTTTAAGTGATGCAATTCACAAGATATGGGGATCGAAACGCTAGGCTAATTTTCTAGTTTAGAAGTCTATGTCACCGTGTGGCAGTTTGCTGCAAGTTTGGTGATCTGAAGTTAATTCGAATTATGAGAACTTAAGTGGCATATACATGTTTAGTTAGCGACATAAATGCAGGGCAGTTTTCTCCTGGAGATTTGGTATGACCGAACCTGATTGACAACATGATCCCTAATATCATTCAGAAGACGCGTTTGTTCGCCGTAGGTGATTCGATGGATGAACAAATGCAATCCCTGGATGTAATCACCCAGTTCCTGCCGCACCGCGCGCAGCTCGTCGGCGAGATCGTAGCACAAGCAGAAGCAGCGCACGTAGGTGCCAAATCCGCGTCCCTTCTGGCAGGCCGCGACAAGCTCGTACGCTCGGCGCAGGGTCTCGTTGAGCCCCTCCAGCGACTCCCACTCCCCCAGGCGACCTTCCATTTCCGACTCCTGCAGCTTCTGCAGCTCACCGGCGAGCCTGTCAGCACGTCCCGCGAGCTGCCGGCACTCGTCGCCGTTCCGGTGGACCGTCTGCACCCCCTCCGCGATCTTGCGGATCAGCTCTTTGTACAGCTCCATGTCGCCGGCCTGCGATCGACATGATGCGGTGAATATATAATACATGATGCCTTTGTGCACGATAGGGATGCAATTGAGGAAGAAGAGGAAGACCTTACTCGATCGCCTCCGTCCCTCAATTCGATCACGCAAGGCGAGTTCTAGCCTTCAATTAATGAGCTATCTTCGCTAAGAAATACACAGGAAGAAAGGAACGAAAGATGATGGGTGGGTGGAATTCTGACACAAAGGAAAAGAGAAGGGAAAAGATGCAGCTCCTTAAAGTGTACTATGTACTATTCCTACGTAGTACTACTACTTTGTCACCGACTCGGGTAATGTTCGGTACTGAGCTGCGCTACTTTCTCATACTCTATAAGCATGTTTTTTAAACTATTAAATATATACTTTTTTAAAAAAATTTATATAAAAGTTACTATAAAAAAATTAAATAAATTCACTTTTTAAATTTATAATAGCTAACAATCAATTAATCATATATTAATGATCCGTCTTGTTTTAAGTGCTAGAGCTAGCTCAGCTCAAACAACCAAAGCAAAGAAGCCTCAGTGCTTAGCTTTTTAATCAGTGCGTGTTTTGGATTTCCCGCCAATGGCCAAATTGGCTCATTTGGCACGTAAACCGGTGGACTCGACGCGCGCACCTAGACGCTGATCATACCTGGATAAAGGAGTACGCGCAGGCTACGATAGCAGAAAACAAAACTTTTTTTATCACGCACATGTAACATCCCTCTCCCGCTAACCCGTACATGTTAACAGAAGGGAAACGTTGTTACCTGTAATACATGTACCAGTCCCAGGAGACTAGCTGGTACATACAGGACATCGGTGGATTACAGCCAAACCTGCTTTATTTATTGAACATAGTCTATACATAAGTTACAGCCTCGGACAGACCCCGAGACATGTAACGATACATTACAAAAGTAGGCAGCGGAAAAAGATACATGGGTAGACCTATACCCACAAGCATGGCTTGGGGACCTAGACCGAAACCCTAAAACTCCTCGTACTCGGCTTGCTCTTGGTAGAACTCATTGAGGGTAGGGTCTTCATCTTCAAAGACTTCTGAGAGAAGATGAGCAAGGGTGAGTACACGAGATACTCAACAAGTCACGGAAATTTTGTGGCATGCAAGGTTAGCAAAGGAAGGTTAGGGTTATTTTCGCAAGAGGGGTTTGAAAAGACTTTGTGGTTTTAAAACTCTAAGTATGCTTTTTAAGTTGTCGGAAAAAAACTCATGCCTCAATCCATTCCGTGAGTTGCTTTGTAACAACTCACCACAATTAAGTTAATCGGGAAGAGACTCGCGTCTCGACCCATTCCACAAGTCTGAGACTTGTCACAAATTCCGATTCGGAGCGTACCATCCTCCAGTACCTCCATTTAGATGGATTCTCTTCATTTCAAAACTCATCACTTAACTCAAGCAACTCAACTCTGGTGTCATCCAACACCCTAGGTCACTTAGGCCCGTTTCAGGCCACACAAGCCATCCATCAGTCACACAAACTAATTCTGGTAACGATTCCCAACCCGCAAAACAATTGCACAGATATTTGTAAATGAAAGTCTACGCTAGAGGAATCACTTTACATTCGCCCATGACCGTGGGCACGGCTGTTTGAACAGTTCATAACAATTATTTGCAAAAGGTGTATGCTTTTCCCACACGACGCGAGCTTACTCCCACGCTGGCCAAGCAGGGAGGTTTGCGACAAGGCCTTTCCGAAGTGTCTCCAGGATTGCCTGAAGCCAACTGGACGGGTCCCAGACCAAGTACCGAGCGAGTCCCAGACTCCTCGTACTCAGGATCCCGCAGGTGCATCTCATATTGCTACTCCGGCGACTCCACGTCCAAAGGCGACCAAGCCAACCCTGGGTCTACTAATTACTTGGCCAGGGGCGTCCCATTTCACTCGTGTGGTCGCACTGTATTACGCTCGGTGCAATTCCTCAAGGAAACGGTCCTTAAAAATCATGCAGAGTCGGAGCCACACAGGCAGCGATGTCCCATGACCAATTTTTGTAAAACTATTTTAGTTCACAAACTTCTCGACCAAGGGTGTCGAGGTTTAGTAAATCATTTTCTTTAGAAACCCTGATTTTCCCATCGTCATATTTTATTTTAGATAAAGGGTGTCATCGACGTCCATACACAAGTACAAACATCAAGATGACAGGGTTACAAAGATCAGGTCATCAATTTATCCAAGGCAGGATCAAATGCAGCAAGTGGGTTAGGCCGGACGAATCCGAGTACGGATTGCGGCCGAACATTAATCGTGTTCCTAATTATGCATATTTTAGAAAAAAAATACATTTTAAATCATAGGTTCAATATGGTCAAGAGTGACTTGCCTTGCTCGAGATCCTACGGGTCTTTGACAAAATCCTCCTGCGTCGGCTCCTCGGGAACGGCCTCTAAGCGTCGCAAAAGAAAACATGCAAAAACACCAAGAATCAGAACCTATTTTATATAACTAATAGTGCCAATGCGTAGATCTCAATTTTAGAAAAATTTTGAGAGTTAAATGGGCTCAAACGAAGCTACAGTTTAAAAGTTATGAATTTTTAAAGTTTGAACTATTTTCTGAAAATAAAAGGGATTTAAAATCTCTTTTAGGAAAGAAAAGAAATAAAAAAGAAATAAAGGAAATAGATCAGAGGCTGACATGTGGGGTCACTGGGCTAGAGAGAGAAAGAGACACTGAGGCTGACATGGTGGTCCCACATGGAAGTGAGAGGAGAAGGGAGTACTGTGCGGGGCCCATCTATCAGTGTAAAAAGGAGGAGTACCAATTACTGTGCACTTAAAGGACGGGGCCCATTTGGAAGTGACACAGGAAGAGACTAAGCAGTCGGGCCCGCTGGACATGGGTATTGCGTGGGGCCCGCATGTCAGGGACCGTGAGTGGTGCCAGATGGGGTACAGGGAACAGCCGGCCGAGAGATCAACGGCCGACGATCGCCGGAGCGATCTCGCCGGCGGTGGCGAGGATCGGCAAGTGGCCTACAGCTACAGGGAGCGGGGACGACGGTGAGCTAGCTTAACGTCTCGGATTGGCCAGGCAGGCGGGTAAAGGTGGTTGGCGACGGTGACACAGAACCGTCGGCGGCGGCCGAGAGAAGAGCTTGTCGCCGGCGACCATTTAGGCAGCGGATTGGTTCGGGAAGGGACGGTCTAGGTGCGGGGTGTTGCTAGGAAGCTAGGGGAGGGGATTAATTTGTGTTTTACCTCCTTCAACGACGAGTACCGAAGTGGCGGCGATGGCGGATGGTGGAGGGAGAAATTGGGCGTTTCGGGTATGGGGGCTAATCGACAGCGGGGAATGGCGGTGGAGCTTCCTGGCGATTATGGGAGCTCGGCGGTGGCGGTAGATTGGCCGGTGAGGGTCTGTAGCAGCGAGGGGAGCTCGGGTCAGAACACTAATGGTGGCGGCGGAGAGAGGATTGCAGTGATCGGCTAGCTCGAGCGTGGTTCTTGGTGGCCGACGGAAGGAGAGGGTTGCCCTATTTATAGGGGAGCTCTGGTGCTAGCGGACAGAGGATAGAGGCAGAGGGGGAGGAGATAAACTCGAGCTCGGCCGACGAGGTTCATCAATGGGGCCGGGCGCCGTGGCTCACGTTATCGGTTGCAGGGAGAGAAAATGGGACACGGAGAGAGTGGCGAAGTGACCGGACGAGGTGCCGGGGTGTGTGTGTCATCCTCTGAGGCCCGGCGCGGAGGAGAAACGCGACGGCGGCTTGTGTCTTGTTTCTGGGCTCGAGGCGATGATGGCGGGGGCGTCTAGCGCCGTGCGCTGAGCGGCGGGGTGATGATGGCGGAGTGTCTTGCGCCGTGCAACGAGCGGCGGGGTGATTGATGGGCGCGAGCAGAGAGGGTACAGAGGGAGGAATCCAGAGAAGAGAGAGAGAAGCGAGCGGGAGGAAGACGATGCTACTGTTACCGTGCTGATAGGCGGGGTTGCGCGGCAGAGAGGATCCCGGCCGTCCACGCAATAGCATCGAGCGGCCGAGGAGCGAGGTGGAGGGGAGCAACCGACGTGCGGGGCCCGCGGGGATTAAATCCCACGCACGCGCCGGCGCGGGCCGAGCAGGCCACGCAAGGGGGGCACAGGGATAGGCTGAGAAATGTAGGAGGCTAGCCCGGATTGCACAGGAGGTTTTCACATTTTTCCAGGGGCTGATTTAAAGGGTTTTGAAGGTTTTTGATTTTTGAAATCGATTTGAATTGGGTTTAAAAATTCAGCAAAATTTTGGGGAGTTCTACAGAGGCTTCTAGGGCTGTTCTAAAATATTTTCAAGAGTTTTCTTGAGATCACACATGGCACAAAAATTTCCAAATCGATTAAAGAGCCAAATTTTTGAATCTAGCTTTTATTAAAATAGTTTTGATGCCGATAAAAATGCGATCATTACAGCACATCAGGACATCATGCGAGAGAGAAATCATGAATCGTTACCAGTAGACGCGCAGTGCAGCGGAAGAAGGGTTGGAGAAGCCGGTCCAACCACGTGCGTGTCGAGGTAGTAGTGGAAGTAGTCGATCTCCGCAGATCTAATCAGCGTCGATGCCGATCAACGCCGCAACGAGCAGCGCCTCAACGGTATCCACACGTCCGAGGCTGGAATGCCGATTGTGAGTGTACTAGCACTCGTGAGCGGCTATGGTTTGGCTCGGGAGGTGGCGGCTAGGGTTTAGCTCGAGATCAACAGAAAAACGTGAATCTCCTCGGCCCCTCGCCTCCCTATATATAGACCTCCTCACTCGGGCCTCGTGGATCGAGGCCCAGTAAGAGTCTACTCGGATCTCTATCCAAATCGAGCCCATATCTAACCCGTTAAGTGTGTGACCCTGTAGGTTTATGTATATTTTGTCGCGACCCGGAAATGACTTTCTGGTCACCTTGTTAATAGCGGCCTCTAGCAAGGCATATTAACCCCAAAATATACGTAAAGATCATATCGGCTGAACCTATAATGTCCTTATATACAAAATCCCTTTGTCTCATGATATTGATTAAGCTCAAGGCGAGACTTGTGTCATCCTCTTAATAGCTCAATCACTCTCTCGATCCTGTGATGGATTACAAATTTATGATTGACACCTCAATCACCCTAGCATGGTCATGCACTTTCATAATCCATTACATCGAGGGGCTCAAAGATATCTCTCCCTTAAAAAGGGGCAAATTCTATCTTGATCATTCACATCCCACTACATGTTTCATAGCAAATCCGAAGACTACTTTTATGACTACCCAGTTACGGAATAGTGTTTAGTAGTCCCAAAATAAGCTACTACGTATGTTGGGAACTATGATGATCTCAAGTCTAAGGACTACATAAATACTACTTGAGACTAACTGCTGACACATGAAATCTCTGCAGTATCTCATGGCGGATCTATCCAACACATGTTCACTAACATATGTCCATATTATCGATTTGATATCTCTATACCATGATCCATGGAACATGATCATCAATCAATACATATGCTGATGTTAGAATCATATCTGTTCCTCATATGATATATGATCAGGGATCATTTAGAAATAACAATATTTGACATTAAGAGTCTTATGAATAAGTCCCGTACTCATTGATCAGTAATGATAATGTCTATTTCAAGGAACAAATTAATACATTATAAATATAGTATGTGATATATATAACATCTCTATGTTGTCTCTAGGGCATATCACTAAAACTAGATCTAGCCCAGCCTATCAGATTCTCATCCGGTCATGAAAGACCCAATAGGCCGAGCAGTCTGCCGTCTAGATGGGCCCTGTCACAGTCTCCAGGACATAAAAGAGCCCACATATGTTGATATTCTTTTACTATTTAACTATTTTGTGCAAATAATTAATTAAAACGAATATAAGCATTACTGAGTACTACTTGTTCCATCAATCACCTCTTATTCAATATTTTCATTTTACCTCCAACCATCCTTCCACATATGTCCATCTCTTATTGTAGCGCCTCCCGCCCTGGCACCACCTGCAGCGATACCAGAGGGCAAGCGCCGTGGAAGATTGGCGTGAACCAAACTCCCACGGAACCGCGATGCCGGTACCAGTCCCAGGAAACCAAGCTGGTACCCGCGGTCAACTGAGATGTACCACAGCAATTAACTAATATACGAATATATATATACTATACCTTTATAAGTTGCGACTTCGGGCAAGCCCTGAGCAGCAACCGGCAAACAGAACCACAGCAGCGGAACGACAGCGCAGCGAGAACCCAATCCACAAGCAACGGCTTGGGACTAGGAAAGAAACCCTAATATTCACTTCAACTTCACTCTTCCTGAATGAGGGGAGAAAAGGAATGGATTGAGTACTTACGTACTCAGCAAGTCACAGGAAATGTGAGTTATGCAGGCTATCAAAGAATAGGCTGGGGTTTATTATGCAAACCATTTTAATTTGAAAACACTTTCGAAAACCTAAGTGTGAGTTGTCTCAAAGTGACTGGAAGGAGGCTCTCGCCTCGATCCTGTCCGCGAATTGCTTTTCAACAACTCAAGCGGACGAAGCAAATTTTAATTGATCTCAAGTATTCTTATACCGCTTGTCGGATCACGACAGCGGCTCAGTGGATCTGCCTACAAGCAGCCTTCCACGGTATCAACATCTATTACTTTATTTTCAATTTCGTCCTCACTAGGACGTAATCTCATCTTTCACTTTAGTCCCATCCGGGACATCATTTCATCTCATCTCATAACTCATATCGATGACTCTCCAAGCCATCCTTAATCTCAACTCAAACTGCTTCCACTCGGGAGCCTAACTATGATGTCAATCGACATCCCGGTCACACAGCCCCCGTTTCAGACCACTCAGGTCATCCATCAGCCACAAAGGCCAATTCTGGTAACGATTCCCATACCACAAATCTCTTTCGCAAACACTTGCAAACAAATCTACGCTAGAGGAATCACCTCACATTGCCCGTAACCGTGGGCACGGCTGTTCGAACAGTTCATTGATCTTTGCAAAGATTGTACGCTTTACCCACACGACGCGAGCTTACTCCCACACTGATCAGGTGGGGAGGTTCGCGACAAAGCCTTTCCAAAGCCTTCCCAGGATAGCACGCTGCCCTATAAATGGGTGCTCACACTCAACCAAGTACCAGGAACTCACTTTCCTGTACTCAGGGACGGGGGTACATCGCCCTCTTGGCACCCAGCCGGTCCCACATTTATTAGCAACCGAAAACCATCCTGGGAACACTAATTACTCAGCCAGGGGTGTCCCATACCACCCGTGTGGTCGCACTGTGACATGCTCAGTGCAATTCCTCAAGGAATCGGTCCTTATATGCGAATACGAAGTGCCACCACACAGGCGATCACTTTGCACCGCGAAAACTTTCGCAAATAGATTTTGTTTCGCAAATCTCGCCGACATCGCATGTCGGGTTTTTAAAACCATTTGGAAACCCAAATTTTCCCAGATCGACAAACAATTGTGTTCGGAGTGGAACCATCGGAATCCAGGCTCAGAGAGCACGGTCACCGAGGTACCACGAGGTGGAGCGACAAGGGATAGGATATCAAAGTCCTACAGGATTTATGCAACTACCGGGCAGGTCCGTCGGTTCGACACGCAAACCAAGGCCAATCAATTTAACGTGCACACTAGTCATGCAATTTTGCAAACAAAACATTTTAAATTTAGGAGCAATATGGTCAAGGAGTGACTTGCCTCAGACTTCGTCTTCAGGCTTCACGAAAATCCGACGTCCGATGAATTTCCAACGTGTCGACTACACGCGAACGCGAGAAACACACACAAAACCCTAGAAATAATATACTATTATTAATAACTAATAGTGCCATAAGGTAGATCTTATTTTTAGAAAAGTTTAGAGACTTGAACGGGCTCAATCGAGGTTACGGTTGAAAAGATATGAATTTTGGAAGCTTGGGGATCTTTTGGAATTAAAAAGAAATTATTTGAATTTCTGGAAAAGGAATTATTTTGGAAATAGGGGCTGACAGGTGGGGCCTTGGATCAGTGGCTATGAGAGAGAGGGAAACTGAGGGTGGCCCACTTGTCATTGGCACATAGAGAGGAAGGTGGATGACATGATGGCCCCACATGTCAGGACACAGAGAGAGAGAGAGGAGGGGTGCCAGATGGGTAACAGGAGACCGGGCAGAGAGATCGACGGCGGTCGGCGGCCGGGGGTTCGCCGGCGAACGGCGGCGAGGAAGGAGAGGCGGCCAACAGATACGGGATGAGGGGAGCACGGTGAGGATGATGGTAGGCTCGGATTGATGGATGAAGGCTCGAGGGCGGCGGGCGACGGCGACCAGAGGGAGGCGGCGCGGCTATCGTCGCCGGCGACCAGGGAGCGGCGAAGGGCTTGGGGATGGGTGTGGTTTGGATGCGGCCCGGGGAGAGGAGGAAGAGAGGGCTAGGGGCAGAAGCTCACCGGGGAGACTCAAATGGCGGCGGCAGCTTGGTCGATTGGGCTCGGGAATGGTCGGATTTGGGAGGAGCCGAAGGATTAATGACAGCGGAGAGAGAGAAATCGGTAGAGGGAGCAGCTCTGAGGGGGAGGCGACGGCGAGGTCCTTGGGCCTATTTATAGGCGGCGAGTGGCGCTAGGAGACAAGGAAGGGAAGCGGTGGAAGAGGATAAGCTCGAGCTCGACCGGCCATCAATGGCGTAGGCTTCTGTAGCCGACGTCACGTAATGGCGCAACTGTGGCTGGCGTCAACACACCTCGTGCTGCCGCGAGAGAGAGGGGAGGGACAGAGGGGGTATGGCGACGGGATAGCGACAAGACGAATCGAGGCTTTTGACCGGGAAGATCGAGCAGGAGGGGCGGCGCGATTTGCGCCGGCGGCCGAGGGGCGTGTCCTGCGGGGTTGACGAAGGGGGTCGGGCCGGGACAGAGAGGTATGGGCACGGACGGTGTTGGGAAGAGAGAAGAAGGATCGAGAGAAAGAGAGAGAAAGCAAAGAGAGATCGATGACGGGAAGACGACGACGACCGGCTGTCCGCGGGGGCCCGCGGGCGCGCTCGGCCTCCGTGCCGCTGGCGTGCGGGCCCGGGGTGATGGGCGTGCGCAAGGAGGCGGCCGGCTCGGGGATGGGCGAGAAGGTTCGGGAGATGAGAGAGAAAAGGGAGAGGCGCGAGGTAGGGGACGGGTCCGACGTGCAGGGTCCACATGTCGGCGTTTGGGCACGGAGTGGGGCACGGACTGGAGGGGCACGGGTTGGAGGGGCACGGGCACGGGCTGGAGGGGCACGGGCACGGGCTGTCGCGGGCGCGGGCGGCCTCGTGCTCGGCTGTGGTCGACGGGGCCCGGGCAGAGGCGCCTGTGCGCGCGAGGTGCGAGGCCGGGGTGTGGCGCGTGGCAGGGCGCGGGTGCGGCTGGCGGCCTAGCTGGTGGGTCCCGGCTTCGGCTGGCTGCGACAGAGGCCGAGGAAGAGAGGAGGAAGAGAGGCCGGGCCGAGGGAGAGAGGGAGATAGGGAGGCCCAAGCGATACAGGAGGCTTTGACATTTTTCCAGAAATTGATTTGAGGGATTTGTAGGGAATTTGAAAGGAGATTTTATTTTGGGATTGGATGCTTGGCTCATAAACACTTTCAGGAATTTAATCAAGAGGCTTTGAATAGAGACTCTGATACATATACATATAGATATGTATATATATTTTTAAGAAGGATTCGGAGGGAGGGTTTCAAAAGGGGGTTCGGTCTCGAATTAAATTTTAATTCGAGACTATGACTCAGGGAAATTTGTGGGGACTTTTGAGAGGTGTTTCCTGAGATGGGATTGGGCGTATATACATATATATGGATATTTGGATATATTTGGAATAAGAAAGAAGGAGATTCAAAAGGGGACTGGATTTGGATTTAACTTTGGGAATTTTGTAATGGAATAGAATTGGAGTATCTTGAGGGAATATTAGAACTTGAATTTAATTCTTGGGATTTGAGGACTTTTGGAAATATATAAATTTGACAAGTTGCGGGAAGGGAGTTCTCGATGAAAATCTGAATTTTTGAGAGGAACAAAATGAAGATATTTCACTGAAAGGCTGCAAGGATGATTTTCGAAGAGTTTTATCGGAGGGCTTCGAATTGCAAAATTCGAACCCGGGTATTTTTTTGGGAGGAGTGAATAAAGGCTTCCGAAGGGATTCGAAGGGGGTTTAGATTTTGAATTTTTCCGAGGGGGTTTTGAGAGAGACAATCGAACTGCAAAATTCGAGTCTCGGAATCGGAAAGAGTTTGGGATCGAGGATTTAGAGTTTCAAAGGAAGCTTGGATCTGAGATTTACGGCACTTAGTCCTTAAGCACACACAAAGAATCCAAGTTTTTTTGAAATTAGGGTTTTTACGAAAATAGTTTTTAACGGCCCGGAAACCGGGGCGTTACACTTATTTAATGAGAGCTACCAAGTATTTAGTCCTTATATTTTAACCTTAATCTCTACTTAAATAATATAGAAATACTTATAATTATAGACGAAGAGAGTATTCGCTAGTTGCTATCTTTGCCAGGTTTGCTGTAGAGTTCTAGAACTTGTAATATTAAGTAAAAATATAAAAGCAGCTGTAGCACCTACTTAACTAGTAGCCACGCAGATGATGACTTAACGATTGACAAACAAGAGAGAGATCATTGTGCCTTAAAACAGTCTGTTCAGGTTCTGCAGCCACTCTTGTGTCTCTACTCTCTCTCTCTGTGAATGAACGATACGAGTGACGACTGACGAGTCCATGATTCCGATGCACCTAGGAACGACTGTTGGAAGGAACTGTTGGGCACAGTGAGGTGGTCCAATTGTGCGAGCCCAAAAAGTTTACCCAAATAAGAGATGGGGCCCACCATAGGATCAAAATCAATTGCTCACCGCAGTCGTCCGAAATAAACAATCAGATGTACTGCATTATAAAATTTGTTTTTGTTCAAAACCTATTTTTTAAACAATCAGATGTACAATGCCACGAAGACAATTCTTCTTTCATGCTAAGCACAGTATATAGCCCATCACAAGATAGAGATAAAGCATCTTTCCTAGATGAGCTGAAATCACTGAAGTCATTCTCAGCAACACCTTGGTTGATAATGGGGGACTTTAATCCCATCTACGAAGAAAGAGACAAGAATAACCTCAATCTAGATACGAGGCTGATGGGCCTGTTTAGAGTAGTAATAAACTTTTTAGAGCTCAGAGAGATAAAATTGCACAATAGGAAATTTACTTGGAGCAATGAACAAAATAATCCAATCTTAGTTAAGTTGGACAGGGTGCTATGCAATTATGAGGGGGACATCCTTCTCTCCCCACACTCCTTGTTAGCCCTATCCACATCTTTCTCAAATCATTGTCCACTGCTTATTACAAACAGAGAAGAACCGAAGAGGAACCAACCTTCAAGTTTTCAAACTTCTAAAGGTAGATGGCTTTAAACAAGTAGTGCAAGAAGCATGGAACAAGGAAGTGCAGGCTGATCACCCAGTAAACAAGGTAGCTAAGAAGCTTAGCAACACTGCTAAGGCATTAAGGATTTGGAACTGGGCACAATTTGGACAACTGAAACTACAATTCACAATAGTACAAGAACTAATATACAGGCTAGACCTAGCACAAGAGGCAAGATTGCTGAGCCATGATGAACAAACACTCAGAAAGATTTGAAAGCAAGAGTTCTAGGCCTGGCAGCGGTGTCCAAAGCAAGGAAGAAGCAGTCAGCCATAATCTCATGGCTAAAAGAGGGTGACGCAAACACAAAATATTTCCACATAAGAGCCGCAGCTAGACGTAGGAAAAAATCCTACACTACTTGCAACATCAATGCCAACATTGTGGAGCAGAAGACAGCAGAATTTAATTGATTGAACACTTCAAGAGATTTTAGGGGAGAGTTGTCAAAGATCATGCACACTAAACTGTAACCTGCTTCAAATGACACAATACCACACCGTTATGATAAACCACTTTACGAGAAGAGGATGATCTTGAAATGCCGATTAGTGACATTCACCATCAGAAAAGGCACCGGGACCCACGGCATTTACTGGGCTTTCTACAAGAGTTTGCAAATAATGAAAAAGGATATCACAACAAATGTTCCAAATAGATCCATAGACTAACAGGGGGAAATTTTGGAAGTATATCAACAGACAAAATCTCTCTTGCCGAAAAAAGATCAACCAACCTCAGTGACCAGACTAGCACCCATAAGCTCATACACTCTTCTTAAATCCTTCCAAGTCCTGCAATAAGTTGGCAAAACACCTCGATATCTCATTCACATGCACAGATGCCTTCATCAAACGAGCAATTCCAGACATATTTCTTATATATGAGAAACTAATAAGGACACTAATGCCCAAAGAAGGCCAAGCCTGTTCTTTAAGCTAACATTGCTAAGGTTTTTAATTCTGTACCTAGGGAATACCTCCCGAGATGTTCAACGGTGAGTTTCAGTCGCAAGTGGAGAGATTGGATCAGCCTCATACTGTCAACCACAGTCATCAAAATGTTACTTAACGGATGCCCAGGACAAGTAAACATCACGGAAAGGCAAGTATCTACTATCACCATACCTATTTATCCTGGCAATCGAACCACTTCAACTCTGATGTGGCCACAATCCGAATGCATGCTACACCGAATCTGAACAAGTTTGCCAAAATTCAGCCTCATATATGCACTGATGACGAGTATCTTATCTAGCGCTACAATACAACTGTACTAACATCCTAAATAGCAAATCTTGGGAGAGTTTGGTGCCAGCCCACGAGTGAATCACCCCCTAAACAGACTCTCCGCGATACAACCAAATTCTAATGCCATACAGATTCAACCACTATCTGGACGGCCTACAAAGCTTCAGCGGTTTAAGAGCATCCTTTCCATTGACATACTACACTTCCCCCTAACATGAAGACTCAAGAAAGCCTCACCTTACACCATACAAGAAATTAGAGAGCCAAGTACTTCAGATGAAAGGAACTTAATCACACAGGCTGAGAGAGAATTGTGCC
>RYFJ01000038.1:0-111017 GCA_003991445.1 Oryza meyeriana var. granulata | reverse complement strand
ATTGTTATATCCAGCTAACAAATTATGTGTTTCCTGCAAGCTCCACCAAATCTGTTCGTTTTTGTTTGTGTAGAAAGCCCACGAATGGAGGTGGAAGTTGATGTACCCAACATTTTGGAGTGAAGAAGGAGATGTGCCCTGGCCTACTCACTTTCTTTGCCGAAAATGACGGCGTGACAATTATAACGATACTGTTGCACGAATCAGCACTTCATAACTAAAGCTAGTCCGTCTATAATCCACATGGGTCTTTATAGCGCTCTACCTGCTTCCTAGTGCCATCCCCCCCCCCCCCCCCATTGAGAAGAACATTTCTATGGATTTTGTTTTATAGGATTTGCCATAAGACAAAAGGAGGGATAGCTGTTTTTTAGTTGTTGAGTAGATTATTCCAAAATGGCCCATTTCATTCCTTGCATTAAGAGCGAACGATGCGACCATAGTTGCCCCTGATTTGTTTTCGAGGGAATGTTGTTCGTCTACATTAGGTGCCCAATACCATTTGTTTCAGGATCGAGATACCAAGTTCTTGATGTCGATTTTTGACATGCGTGTGGACGAAAAATTGGCGGACAAAGTTATTATTTTCGTACAACTTGCCACCCCCAAACCGATGGACAAACGGGGTGGTGAATTCGCTGTTACTCTGTCACGATATATGTGCAGGCTGTTTTGAAGAATATCTGAAAATGTGGAAGAATGTCTTCCACATGTGAGTTCCCTACAACGTTGCGTTGCACTCCACCACAAAGATGCGGAAAGAAACCAAACAAACAGGAACGACAACCTAGTGCCCATTCCATGTCAGTATATGCTGTTAAAAAAAAAAAAAAAAAAAAAAATCCTCGCTGCTCCAATTGACTTATTGCCACCCTTTACCATTTTTAGAAAAAGTAAAGTTTTGATGCTAAGACACGGGCTGAATTTGTGCTTAAGTTATACATGAGACCACTAAGAACAATATTGAGCTTAATGAATGCAAAGATATAAACTTGCTGTAGTCAAGGCTAGAAAGAGAGCTTATTTTTGAACCTCGGTGACTTGTTTGCTTACACTTAAGAAAGGATAGCGTTTTCCTACTTTTGCGCAAGTTCAAAATTAATGTCACGAGTTGCTCGTCCTTTTAAAGTTTCTTGCAAACATAAATGATTAATGCATACAAGATTGATTGCCTGCAGATTAGGATATTGAGTGTATAGTTTTCAATGTTGCTGATTTGAAGCCTTACTTGGATAAAGAAGATGACCTTATGGTCGAGCCGACAACTCCAAATCAAGAGGGGTCTAGTTAGATGATGAGGACATCATGTCTTGCGTAGATATACACTTACAACCTCTTCATGATGAACAGATGTGCCAACGAGATCCAACGACCAATTACTCGTGCATGTGCTCATCAGCAACTTAATCGCCAAGTGAATGCGTTCCTAAGCTTACATGTGAACATTTCTACGAATGGACCCATGCCTATTTAATTCTGTGTGCATATATGTGATAATTTATGTTCTAATAGGAACCTAGGAGAAGACCATAGAGAAAGCTCAAGAAACCACAGATGAATAGAGACAACAAGTCTGCAAGAAACATCCTCTTCTCCGAGACCGATTCAGTTTCGGCTGAGAGACAACGTCAATTTCAAACGGCTAACTTTTGATCCAAAAGAGTTACAGGCCTACAAGTACTTTGTTGGAAAGCTTACATGAAGTCTACTTTCAGATGGTTTTGGTTTCATGTCAAAATTCCTTCTAAGCTGTCCAGAATCGTCAAAACAAGACATGTACCTCTTCCAGTTCGAGTCTGTTTTGGGCCTTGGGCCTTGTACATGTGTCGTGGGCTGTAACAGCCTGCCCTCCAGAACCGCGTAGCCCAGCCTATCCAACGGGCGGGCCCACTTACACATAGCACCCCACTTACACTTTCGTCCTCGCTTCGTTGTAAAAGGTTAACCCGGAACGTTACTATGTGGAGGACAAGGCCTTATAAGTGGTTCAACGCCTTGCTCAACTAGCAAGGGTACTAATCATGTGCACACCGCACTCATGGCCCACATAAGGCCCAAATCCTAATTGGGCCAGGATGTCACACACACACCCCCCCTCAAAGGACTGACCTCCCCGCCAGTCCAACTTATCCGCATACCACCACAGCATATAGGCAAATGTCCAGGAACGCCCGCCCCCTCTTAGCGCACGTCCGTACGTCCAGTGCCGGTGCCATATGCCATGCCAATGCTGCCTCACACCAGCCCACATGCGCCATGCGCCATATGCCCGCCACACTGGACCCGTACGCGCACCGCGAGGGTCGGCTCTGATACCATTAGTGTAACAGGCCTGCCCTCCAGAAAAACCGCAGAATAAAAAAAAAAAAAAAAAAAAAAAATAGCCAATACAAAAAAAAGAAAAAAAAAAAAACCTATCCAACGGGCAAGACAAAAAAAAACAAAAAAAACAAAAAAAAAAAACAAAAAAAAAAAAAAAAAAAAAAAAAAAAAAAAAAAAAAAAAAAAAAAAAAAAAAAAAAAAAAAAAAAAAAAAAAAAAAAAAAAAAAAAAAAAAAAAAAAAAAAAAAAAAAACAACAGAAAGAAAAACAAAACCCACTAACAACAAATACCACACACCAAACAAACAATAAAATAACAACAATTTCAGTCCTCGCTTCGTTAAAAGGAGTAAAACAAATAATCCCCAAGAACAAATACTTCGTATATGAAGGAGACAAGCGCCTATAAGTTGGTTCAACCCTTGCTCAACTAGCAAGGTGTACTAATCATGTGCACACCGCACTCATGGCCACATAGGCCCAAATCCTATTGGGCCAGGATGTCACATGGGCTAAACCCATGAGGAGTGCGCCCTCACAGGGCAAACCCTCACCCTATATGTCCTAACTCGTAGTATATATTCCTAGCCGCCGCTGGTAAGAGTTTAATCATTCATATCTCAATTGGAGTTGCAAATCTTTCTTGTTCTTGCTTGTGTTCTTCGATTCGCATGCAGGGATTAGCCTTCGTGGCTAGGTCAACCGGGCAGCGCACGGTTGATAACGAGAGGAGACGTGGTACTGCGATTGAAGGGTTCGGGTCTTGGTGATCAGAAGCCGGATCGTGAGTGTCAAATTTCCACCAAATCGAGAGTATCTTGCCTAACGGGAAGATCGGCACCCGTTGCCATCAATATATTATGAATTGTTCTTTGCCATTTGAAGGAAAGGTTATTGTATTGAAGTGATTTTCATGACAGGTTTTTCCCATGGTGACGCTTGGGACAAGGGCTCATATAATTGATGCTATACTGCAGAGGTCTATTTCTAATGGGAAAAATATAAGGAAGCTATGCTTGTTCCGCACGTAAACATGAGGCTTAATCTAATTCATGATTTTGGATTATCTCCTAAGATTGGAAACGCGAACTGAACACGATCGAACTACAAGATGATTACGTTCGTTTGCCTGATGAAATGTGATTGGCTATGCAGATACGGAAGATTCAGTAAATAAACTAATTCAACATGTATTTCCCTCACTTGATGATAAAAAGAGAATGCAAGCTTCTGCAACTTATATGAGCACAGGAGCCATTCTAGCAACCAAAAGAAGGTATGGTGCGATAAACTGAATGCAAAGATATTGATAGTTTTCCACCTAGGCAAAATGTTTGTCCTAGCTTTTGTCGTTTCCATCGACGATGATCCCCACAATAGCTATCCTATTGACTTTTTGAACTATCACTCCAAATGGCCTCCCTCAACATAAGCTAAAAGTAAAGATCAATTGCCTCGTAATTCTCCTTCGTAATGTTGATCCTAATAATGGGCTATGTAATGGTACGATACTAATGGTCAGATCATTCCAAGACAATACAATTTGATACTGAAATTGTTGCTACGTGAACAATATGCAAGCAAAAAATGTGTTCATCCCAAGATTCCTTTGTCATCCATCGACGATATTTCCCTTTATTTCAAGTCAAGAGGAAACAATTACGCAACAGCGTATGAGTTACGAAAATGACTATAAACAAATCAACAGGGACAAACGTCCCTAATATTAGGGATCCTATCTTCTAGAACATTCTAAAACATATGTTTTCACATGAACAGCCATTTATGTGCATTGTCAAAGATGTGTTAAAGCAAACAATAAAGATTGGCTAATCTAAAGAAAAAATAGACACCATATGAAATAGCACTAGAATATTTGTATAAAGACGTCATGGACTGCTGAATAATGGTAAGTATTAAAGCCAATATTTATGTTTGCATTTAAAAAATTTATTCCAATATCCTTTATTGATTATTGCCATTTGGTTTTGTACAAGACACCATGGCCGACCAAGTGGATACCATATGATTGGGACCGACATACCAGCTTGTGTTACATCCTAGTAGGTGCCAGTTCATGGCGAGCTAACACGGGACCAAGATATATTTCTAACTTATGCTTGTACCACTCTGCTAGTACTCTTGCTATTTTCTGATAAAGTATAATAGCTGTGATGATATCTTGAAAAATAACATGTTAACGGAGCGTTAAGAAATGATTGAGAACCTCATTTCAGTGTGGACATATAGACCTCGTATAAGTATTGACGTGGTTAGAAATGATTAAGACTGACTACTTACTTTGTTTCCGTACATATGTTCTTTTGTTTCCGACGACGTATGTTCTTAAGGCATGTATACTATCTCTTGGTCCTCTTTGTTTTACTACTTGAATCGAATTAAAGCGCATTTGGATTAATTCTTGGAAAATTAATTTAACTAATATGAAATTATTAAAAAAATATTATGGCACGTAGCGTTAGTATGAGTATATTACTAATTAGGTGAAATATGTATACACACGTCCTATTTCGAAAAGAAAATAACAAATTATAACGTTCCCCCGATCTATTTCTAGAAAACTCCGAGGAACAGGAATAGAAATATCTGCCGGACGGCAGCAAATTTCTGTATAAACGGACAGAAAGAAACCCCGAAGATTACAAACTGAAGTAGCAAGTACAAATTGAATTTCACAAAGAACTAACCAGTCATAAGCTAGCTGTGGTAGCTTTAGTCTACATTAATTACTGTGCTTTCCAAGGACGAACGGCGCTCCTCCGTTACCCCTGCCTAGTACCTGCGGATGCGCCTGCCTCACCGCAGAGCCGCCGCTCGCCGGAGTAACCCTCCTGAAACCTGCCGCCGGCGCGTAATGCAGTGGCACGCCGAGCGGCACTGGCGCCAGCCGCGGCAGAGCTCTGCCACCGCCACCGCCGCCTCCCTGCCATCCCGCCGGTGGCTTCACAGGAGCGCATAACTTGATCTCGAACACGTCGTCGTCGACGTCGTGCCACCGTGGCGCGGGAGCTTGGCACGGGCCTCATGACCGTCGCCGGCTGCTGCATCACGCCGAAGCCCTTCTCCGCGTCGACAGCAGTACTCTCACGCTTCTGCTGCTCTCCCCTGAATGACGACGTCGACGGTCTCCGGCCGCACAGCCGCCCGGCGATGCACGCGGAGACGGCGAGGAAGGAGATGACGGCGAGCACGACGAGGACCGGGCCGAAGGATCCTCTGCCGTCCTCGTCCGCCGGCGGCCGCCTGCCGCCGCGCTCGACGGCGCCGGAGTATGGGTAGCGACCGCCGTAGGAAGGCATCGGGCGAGTCAGATCAGAAGCCATGCATGCATGCAAATGTAACAAATGCAGGAAGGTGAGAGAGGCAAGAGCGTACGTGAATATGGCTTTTTATGTTAGTCGAAAAGCTAGAAAAAGGAAGCTAAAACTAAAGTTGGTGACTGATCCGGGCATCTTTGAACACTCCGGGACTCGAGAAAGGCCGGCCTGCACTTGCTCGTTCTTCTTTTATGAATTGAAGGATCCGATCTAGCTGCAGCAGCAGTAGTACTACCCTTGTAGTAGATCTTTAAAAATATCTCTAAATATAGATATAAAAGTTATTATATTTAAGATAAATTTAAATATTAGATATTATTATATTATAGAATAGAGAGGGTAGTATATTATTGTCCTGACTCCTGAGCAGTAATTGGGTGTGATCGGTAGTGTTTTGCTTTCGCTTTGCTTTTGAGAGCGTGTGTTGGATGGATCGACAGGAATATGTATCGGATCGTATAAGGCTGCAGCAGCGTCAGTTGATTTGGCCATTTGGGTTCTCCTCCCTGCTTTGCTTTTATTTTATTTTTTTCTCTCAAGCACAGCGAAGAACTCGTGTCTGTTTTGCCATCCTGTCGGTTGGACCCTGGCCACTACTAGTGGCTGGATTGGGACGTCTGTCGACAAGCCATGCAGAAGGCTCGCGTCCGGGTAGGATATTGACTCTCTAAATATTCTAGAGTAAATCGTAATTTTTTTCTCCGACTTGGATGTCATCAAGAAAAGCATAGGAATTGAAAAAAGGTGAAATTTTACCCCTTTTCAACTAATCTAATTTACCCGGTGGGCATTTTAAGTAAATAATATGATATTTTAAAAATTTATCCACCATACAATTGAGAATAATTTAGTCCATTTACTATAGTTTATTTTGCTATTCGAGTTGTTCCTGTCGATCACGACGAAGCCTAGCCGTCCTATACGATCCTGGCGCCGCCCTCCGTCGCTAACGTCGGCCCCCTGGCGCGCCGCCGCTCGTTGCTCACGTCACGCCGTCTCTGCTGGGCAGGCACGATCTAGCTCGTGGTGTTGAAACCAACCAAGAAATACTCAAGCTTACGGTGCTAATCTAGCTTAATTTGCGTGTCAAATCTCACCGGCTAGCTCAACCATTCATGTCGATCGCATAAAGTATCAGCCATAGTCTGATGGCTAGCTAGCTTTAGTAGTATTGCGTGTACACATATAAAAATACATGCATGCTGATTATGATTTCACCAGTGTAATAAAGCCTCCCAAATTTGGCATGAATTTTAAATATCCTTAACATGGTTTTTAATTTAGTGTTCATCTCTTTTATGGATGCAAATGGGACGGGAGCAGTCTTTACCGTACCATTTTAGGGGTTACTGCAGTAACCAATTAAAACTGCATGAAATTTATCTCCAAAAATTTGAATTCAAAAATTTTAAATCTCACGGTTACCACGCGGTTACCACAGTAAGATCACGGTTACCACGCGATATCGCGCGATGACCGCACGGTAAGCCGCGGTATGTTAAAGCTTAAAAGAAAAAATTACAAAAAAAATTATAAAACGTAGTAAAAATTTCTAAAAATATATAGAAAATTCAGGAAAAAAATGTGGATATCTCTAGAAAAATAATGTAATATTGCATTTTTTTTTTGCATAACCCTTGCTATCGTTTTTACACTTAAATAAAATACAAATTATATCCCAACCCATCTCATATTTTTTTAATTTCTATAGAGCTCTAACATATGAAGTAAACTTTATTATTTTCATAAACTTTTTTCACCATAGTGATCTATAATTCAAGTACTAACTACTAGAATTATTTTAGATTTTTTTAAAAAATTTAAATTTAGATGAAATTTATTCAAACCAAACACCACCGGTAACCAATACTGTACCCCAGCAGTTTGGGCGGTAACCGCAGTTACCGGTGGTTTGGCACACCCTGGACGGGAGTTGGGCAAGCCCGCCCCATGCCGTGTTGCCCGCCTAGGTGATTTGCAGGCCAGCAAATCACCCGCCCCGCAATTTGTGCGGGCTAACTCTGTCAACAGGGTCTGCAGGACAAGCAACTAGGTACTGCTAGGGATGGCAATCACGCCCGCAGACATGGGCACCCGCGGGCGCCGCACCCGACGGGCACGGGCGTGGGTGCAGAATCGTGCCCGCAGGCGTCATCGGGTCGAGGCCCGTGATAGATGCGGGTCGGGAACGGGTGACGAAGTTCGCCCGCGGGCGCCTATCAGGCCCCGTAAACAAGGGCACATGTGTCGCGCAGCCTTCATTAAACCCGAATCTTTTCTTAATCCCGCGCGCAATGCGCGAATCACATAGCGGCACCCTCCCCTTCACCGGCGGCGATGGCACCGGCGGGCTCGCCTGACCAGTTCCACGGCCAGGCGCGGCTCCCGCAGTTCGCGGCGGTACGAGCTCCGCCTCCGCCCCGACCTCGTCGCCTACAGCTTCACCGGTGCCGCGTCTATCCTCGTCGACGACTCCACGCCCACCCGCTTCCTCGTCCTCAACGCCGCTGACCTCACAATTGACCGCACCTCCATCCGCTTCTAGGTAAGTATAACCGTACTTGCCTGCTCATCCTTGCCGAGCCGCAATCTCACCGTGGCTAGCTAGGGTGTCTCTGCGCCGGGTTGGTTGCATGATTTGGCGCCCACGGGGGTGTCGTTGTTCGAGGAGGACGAGATCCTGGTGCTCGAGTTCAGTGGGGAGCTGCCGCTCAGCGAGATGACCTAACACCCGCGGGTGCGGGCGTGGGTGTGACATTCCACCCGCGGGTCTCATTAAGGGCGGGCATGGCCAAGTGTCGCGGCGCCGTCGAGGGCGGGTTTTTGCTCCACCCGCACCTCACCCGACCCGTTGCCATCCCTAGGTACTGCTACTGCCTCATCTATCATATATATTGGCTAATGCTGCAATTTTTTACAAGAAAATCAGTTGTACAGCTACCAGCAGTACCAAGTTGCAGCATAAAATAAAATAATAATGAATAATTATGACAATTTTCTGCAAAAAAAATTAATATGCGTTTGAGAGATAGGCCATAGGATCTCAACTGCATTAAGGATTTTCTAAAAACTATAAAAGTCACAAACTAAATAACTGACAACAGTCAAATAAAATTGAGTTGATATAGTCGTTGAGTAAAATTAAGTTAACACTTTAAACTGCTTACAACTTGCTAACTTCTGAGCCACAAAGTCTGAAAGTCATCGAGTCACAAACTGCACTAGCCACTAGAACTACAGCTTGTCATTGTTGTCAGCTTCCAACTTCTAGAATTTCTAGAAAGTTGTGGCCCAATTGCACAAACTGAGAAAGTGTCAAACTGCAATCCTAGATTGCTCATTTCTGGACTGAGAAAGTAACTTACTGATCCAGTGGTCCAACTTCTGCATGAATACAAAACAAGTGTATCAAGATATTCAGATGTACTCTAGTTTTGATTTTGGAAAGAAGAGCAGTAAAATCATGACGAGATCTAGAATTCTGGACAATTCTGTATCCAATCCAGATAAACCAAAGTTAAAGAAATACATTACATTAATAAAAAAGAGAGCACATGCTGTTAGTAAAAATAGTATAGGCAAGTCAATGCAAAATGGACCTCGATTTGAATACCTGAAAGTTGCAAATTTAGGTCATCAATCTTAGCGAGATCACATGGAAAGAGATCACTCAAACCTTCTGCCTTCATCCAATGTTGGAGGCAAATCAATGCCTCTACTGTGTCGCTTCATAATCTACTCCTGTAGTCACTTTTGATCCTTTCTCTAGTAGAAAAGGCTGACTCCGATGCCACTGATGTTGCTGGAATAGCCAAAACATCACGTGCTATTCTTGAAATTATGGGGTATTGTGTTGAGTGTACCATCCACCAGCCCAAGATATTGAAATCATGCCCATCTTGAAAATCACTTTCTTGAGGGATATCAGCAAGATATCGACTAAGCTCACTCTTCATTTTGCTCCGGCTTTTTTCATTCAGAAATCGTCTCCATTCAGCATATTGACTACTTGACTCTGGCAAGTTCTTAAAATGTAGAGAAAAGCCAACAATTTCTTACTATGACTCTGGCAAGGTGTTGTTCTTGTCTGATTTGTTGCATCGTTATCATTGGAAGCTGGTGCTGGTGATGGAGTTCTTTCCATTGAAGAGTTGATCATTATAATCGGAGATCTAACAGATGGAGACCTCACTCAGGACATCATGTGTCTCAACCCTAGTGAACCTACTAATGGAATTATAGGTGACCGTAGTCACTTAGCTACTGGACCTGGAGGATTTAAAGAAGATTTTCGCTTTGCCCTTAAGAAGGTTGCTGAGGACAAGCTCCCAGAATGAGAATGTTCCCCAATCACAGCTTGTGAACCCCTTATACATCCTGCCTCTTCATTATCTTCCTCCTGTACAGCTTCAGACAATGATAGGGTCGACATAGAAGAACAATCTGTGCCGAAAAGAGAAAAAAATGTAAGCATTTAATATTTGAAGTTAAATGAGAAGATAACAGCATAACAGGAACCTATACAACTTGCAGGATTACTACAGCTAGAACAAAATAAATTTGCATGCCAATTGCTTAAGCAAAAGAAAAAAAAAAGAACATGGACAAGCTGAAAAAAATTATCTACGATATGGAGAACATGTGCATTTGCAATTTGAATAAAATAGAACAAATCTTGACATTCTTTGCCTGATGGGTTCAACAACTCTTAATTGGGACTACAACCTTATAAACTATAACTTGCAAGTTTATACTTTGATCTTTGTACCTTGATCTTCAGCACTTGGCGATGGAGTGGAATGCACAAGAAGCAAAGTTGGTCAGGTAGATGGGTTAGGAGTTAATCTTCAGCACTCCAGCACTTGATCTACAGCAATTGGCGACGGAGGAGGCGGAGCTGCTGGCCCACGGGTGGCGAGGGGCGTCGGCCGCTGGAGCTCCACGTCGAGGATGCAGCGCGTGTTGCCGGTGCCGTTGAGGGGCTAGTTCTTGAGCCTCACGCCGGCGGGCGGCGAAGGGCGTCGATTGGAGAGCGGTGAAGGGCGTCGACCAGTGAGCGATGACGGGAATCGGCCGGTGAATGAAGGGACGACATGGGAGGTGGCGGTGATGATGGGAGTGGCGGAGGAAGCGGGCGGCGGCGGCGTCTCCTCCCTCGTGCGTGCGTGCGTGACCTCGACTAGGTCAAGGCCACGGCACCCAACAGGCTGTGCGGGATGGGCCAAAATAAATCGCATTGCAATGTTTGGTTGAATTTTTTTTATTTTTATATTTATTTAATAAAAAATTTACAAAACTACATTTTCATTTCAAAAATTTACAAAAATATACTCCCGCCGCCCTTTGGGAGGGCGATATCTCTGAAATCGCCCTCCCAGAGGGCGATATGATGACGTGGCTGACGGCCATTGGCCGGCGGCCCCCCGGCCACCAATAAACCGCCCTCTGAGAGGGCAGCAAGGGGGCCGCCTGTAAAAGGGCCGGCCCCCCAGCCGGATTTTTACAGGCAGCCACCTTGCCGCCCTCTCAGAGGGCGGTTTATTGGTGGCCAGGGGGCCGCCTGCAAAATGGCCACCCCGAGCCGGCTATTTTGCAGGCGGCCCCCTTGCCGCCCTCTGAGAGGGCGGTTTATTGGTGGCCGGGGGGCCGCCTGCAAAATGGCCACCCCGAGCCGGCTATTTTGCAGGCGGCACCCTTGCCGCCCTCTCAGAGGGCGGTTTTGGGGCCGCCTGCAAAATCTGTCCGGACGTCGCACCCTATACGGACGGTCCGGACAGGCTACTTTGCCGGCAACCCAGAGTACTGTCCGGACGGTCCGCACCCTATACGGACGGTCCGGACAGGCTACTTTGCCGGCGGCCCAGAGTACTGTCCGGACCGTCCGCACTCTATACGGACGGTCCGGACTGTACAAATTGTTGTTTCACAGTATATAGTCCGAACCATCGACACCCTATTCGCACGGTCCGCACTGTACAAATGGTTGTTTTGCGTTATATAGTCTGGACCATCCTCATCCTGTCCGAACGGTCCGGACAGGCATATCTGTGGCGGCAAGGAAGAGAAAGTACCCACGCTGCACACAGTAGTTACATCTCTACTTGGTTATCTGTTTAAAATTCGCTAAGGCATATAATAACGATAACTAGAAACGTTTGATGTGTCGTTTGTACTCTTTGTATGGATAATTTCATTATGTTCGTATGCAATTAACGTGTGTTCGGTTGTCACCGCTCAGAATGTACTTTCGCAGTAAAATTGAAACTGAAAAATTCATGTTTTTGATCAGTTTCGTCACAAACATAGATCGTAAACGATCGACGAGCGTAAATAAAGTAAAAGGGTTTCTTCAGTATACATAGAATTAAAAAACATGATATACAACAGACAAACTATCACTGATGCAACGTACTACGGGCCCGGACCGTAACCTCTAGCCCTCTTTGTCTTCTTACCCTGCGCTCGCACCTGCCTCTGGGAGTACGTCAGCCGGTCTGGTGGTACGGCACGGCCAGCGCGGGTTGTCTGCACGGGTGTGGCAGCTGGTGGGTCCTGTGTCTGTGGTGGCGGAGCTCCTTCGAGCTGCGAGGCTGGTAGTATCTCCTGGATCTCCTCGCCCGAGTCCTCCAAGTCGTCCCCCTCGAAAGGATCCGGTGCCCAACCGCTGCTGGGTGCGGCCTGCATGGAGGAGCCAGCGCCAGCAAACATCCCCGGTGCTGTAGAGTGGAACCATGTACACCAAAATATTGATAATTGCAAACCAAAATTTGGCAAGGCAAAAATAAACTTTGATATAACCTGAAGGACCTCCTGTGGTGGCCCGAGGGGCAGTTGTCATGCCCACGCCCTGCGTGGAGGTGCCAGCGCCAGCAAACATCCGACGCTGTACAGTAGAACCATGTTCACCAAAATATTGATAATTGCAAACCAAAATTTTGCAAGCAAAATAAACTTTGATATAACCTGAAGGACTCCTGTGGTAGCCCGAGGGGCAGTTGTCATGCCAGCTGCGCCTGTGGTCGTCGTGGTACACTCCATGCGTCGATGTGCTAGCTCCAGAGGGATGTAAGTACGGTGTAGCGAAAGCTGCAGGGAAGCATATTGATGTACAACAGTACATGTCGTAGAAGGAAACATGTTATGAACCGATGGTTAGTCCAATTTACCTCTGGAGGGGCCAGATGGCTGACTGGAACCCTGCAGTCGCACTCCTGCTCCTGCTTCTATTCCTACTGGCCGTGGCTGTTGCTGCTGTACAACTACGGGAGGTACCGCATCGACCGCACGACAAGTGAGGGCACGAATCACTGTGAGCATCGCCTGACGAATCCTCCGGAAGGTCGTCCTCTGCTCATCGGCATTGAGCACAATCCCACTGTCCAATCGTCCGAACGCCGCGTTTACATCAGCCTGAACCTGTCGCGCTGCGTCGGCCTATTTCAGATGTGACGTGAACATGTGTTAGAACTGTAGACACGTACAAAGGAAATAGCAAAGTGCAAAGATAATGTGACGTACCGCGCGGAAGTAGTCCTGGTCACGGTGTCTAGGATACGTGTCCGTCGTAGCGGCGACGTGTGGCTGTGGATCATCTGGGGTGAACGTTACGTGTGTACGGGTATGGGCCTGGTACCACGTGAGGTATGCTAGGTAGGCCTCCTCAGTGTGTGCATGTATGTCGTCGACCACCTCCTCTGTCGCCAACAACCAGTCGTCCACGTACTTCTGCAGTAGAGGATACCACTGAACACCGGCTGCATGTCCCCTACGATTATATCTATTTGCAGAGAGTGCATTAGACTATATTAAATAGTTATAGTAGTAAACAAAGATCGCAGTTGTACTAACCAGTGCACATCGCGCGGCACATCGATCTGCACGGGCACAGGGGAGTACTGACGTAGTCCGAACTGTCGCAGCACGCGCTGCGGAGAGTGGGGCTCGACGAAGATGTTGAACACCAACGGCACTCTCGTCATCCAGTACGCCTGGTCGCGCGTGCAAAGAGTAGAGAGTCCGAGCGGTGCACATGCCTCGATGGCTTGCGGACTATACGGCTCCCAGACGACGTCGCTGGGCAGCAGGCGATCGAACTCCAAAACGAATTCGGGGTAGGCCCTCCTAACCTGCGTGTGGGCGTAACGACGCTGCAAAATAGGAAAAGGTTAAACGTCAGTGTTTGCGCATAACTGCTAAATATAGAATTTCACATTTTGTACCTTACGTCGACACCATATGATCCCCATAGTCGGACCGTCCTCGGGCCACTGGCCGTACAATCCTCCAAGGCCGCCCTCGTAGGAAGAGTGCTGAATCAGAGGACGGCCTATCGCGAACCGCTCGGCCACTCCATAGCTGCAGAAGGAGAGGGCAACCGGCGATAAATCGCACCTGGATCGGTCTTTGTGCACGCGTCACAAAGAGCACGGTACGTCGCCGCTAGCACAGCAGATCCCAACTCCACTGCGGTACGCGCCGTCCTCGCTGTCGGCGATCGCACGAGCGTAGTGGATCAGCCCTTGTCTACCGCGTGCCCGTGAGTGTTGGTGAACATCACCACCCGAATAGCCACAACAGGTATGCCTCCATGCTCCGCTGCACTGAGTAATCGTCGCGTCATCGGCTAGCTTATCTGGCTGTAAAGGAAGATTATAGTCAGCAGCTCTGTTGCTTTGTAGATCAAATGATTGTGAATGAAAGGAATCCGCGACTTACGGTGAACTGTAAACAGCCAAGCCTGCGAGGGGCCGTTCGTGTGTAAGGCGGTAGCGAACCCGGTGTTCCAAGTTCAGGTCGACGATGCACGGCGCAAACCGAGCAGTGATGTCCTGCGACCAACCGTGCGCCCCGTCGATCGGGCCGACTGCGTCTCCTGCGAGGGGAAGTCCTAGCAGGTACGACACGTTCCTGGAGTGTAGGAGTCATCTCGCCGCACGGTAGGTGGAACGTATGGTCTCGGGTCTCCAGCGATCCACCAGTGCGGCCATAAGTGACCGATCAGCGTCCCATCGCTTGGCGGATCTCTCTCGTCCGGTGCGGGCTCGACTAGCCTACACAGCGAAGAAGTCCAGCCTCACACAACCTGCAGAATATAGCACTGTAATCAATATTGGGGAACATAGATATGCACAAATGATGTGAATGAATATTCGTACAGCTCTTACCTTGACGGAACCGAGGATCTATCCGCAGGAGGTGACGTGAAAGGCCGTGACGGAAGGTGGGTAAGTGGGCACCCTCACGGCTGACAGGTAAGACGTGGACCGGTCGAGACCTCGGTCCAACAGCTCCGGTGTATCATACGCCATACCTGCATGCAAATAGAGAGTTAGCGTTAATTATTGTTAAAGTTTATAGCATTGTTACATGATAATAAAAAACAATAGGACGGTACATAACTTCTATAACAAAGAAGTAGTATAGACTTACACTACACCGTAGCACTACTAATTGTTCGAGAACGCCTAAGACGGGGTCGTCTAGAAGTTGTGCCTTCACCCGTAGGACGCCTGCCATCAGCGGCTGAACCCGACGGTCCAGCTTCCGCCGCACTTGGACCGGTTGCATCCTTTGGACATTTCTTATATGTATGACCTGTTTGGTCACACCTTGAACAACGTTTATGCCTTCCACCGGCTTCTGATTCATCCATGTCATTATGGATGCGTCTTGTCTTGCGGCGACCTCGTATATTCCTCAATTTTGTTGGGTCAGGAATGTACATAGCTTGAGGATGCTCCATAGTAAATGTACCCGCAATACCGAAACCGTATATCTCTCCGCTCTAGGTATTATAGATTGCTTCTTTCCTGAAATAAGGTGAGACAAAATAGCGTGCTTCTATCCCGCACTCACCGCTCGTGGCAATAACGTGAGAGCATGGCTTGTGGAGCAGAGTAGGTTTGCGGCACGAGCACTTGCAGGTCCCATCTTCCTTCAGCACACACTCCTGCACAACTTTTTTACGGAAGATTCCGCGCATGCCCTTGTCGACACACAATATTTCAAATCTGTGTTCTTGTGTGCCTTGAGGTACAACACGATGTCTTCGGGCCTTTTTACTTTTATCTTGCAGATACTTCGTCAGTAGTGTGACAAAGAAAAGATTATTGTCCGTCATTGAGGGCCTAGCTGCTCTGAACCGATCTCTAAAGTACTTTGATGTGCCATGCAAGATAAATTCAACTATGCCAACAAGTGGGAGCCCTCGAACACCACGCATCACCCAGTTATAAACCTCTGCCAAATTTGTGGTCATTATGCCAAACCAAGAACCATCCTTGTCATACAACAATGCCAATTTCTCCTTTGGCTCATTCTCAATCCAATCTGAAAATTTTCTAACTGAGGATGCAGACCTTCTTCTCATATGAGGTCCGTCAGTTGATAGAGATTCAAGAGCTTGTGGAGCCACATCCCTCAATGGTAGCCCCCTGGACTGCTCATCTGTTAGTTTAGAGGTCAGCTCATCCAACCTCCTCCAAAGCTCATTGAATTTTTTCTCTTGATTCTGGGCGCAAAGCCTCTTAAAAAGATCCATAAGGTGCTTATTCTTAAATGTCTGTAGAAATTAGCACCCATATGACGCATGCACCATCTGCTTTGGACATCAGACCACCTTGGTGTATATCCCTTCTCAACACATCCATATCTCAATTCCTCAATTGCACGCCAGCAAGCCGGCGTTACGGTCATGTATAAGGCATACGTCTGGTCTCATCCGTACAACTGCAGACTTAACCCTTTCTAAAAACCAATACCAGCTATCAGTGTTCTCACTCTCAACAAAAGCAAAAGCAACTGGTAGAACTTGGTTGTTTCCATCAACTCCAATTGCTGTTAAGATCTGCCCTCTGTACTTTCCGGTCAGAAATGTCCCATCGATGCAGAGGATGGGACGACAATGGACAAATGCTTGAATGCAAGCCCCTAATGCAAAGAATACTCGTTGCAACACACTTTTATTACCATGGTGAATTGATGGAAAGGCTTTTAGGTCGTAGCACGTCTCCGGATTCCTCTGAAGAATACAGCCTAACAGACGAGGCAAATTATCATAGGATGCTTCAAATGTGCCAAATCTCATCTCTACAACCTTCTGTTTTGCCCTCCAAGCCTTAGCATAGCTAATTGTGTATTTAAATTTCTCTTCAATATGTCTAACAATTGACCTTGGTTCGTACCCCATATTGTTAATAATATGGGAGTACATCTCTGTCGCAACAAATGCAGATGTCATGTTTCTGTGATATTTTTCAACACCGGGTAAATAACATGAATGCTCAGTCATGATTGAAACTTGCCAATAATCTTTCCATTTACCCTTGAATGCGTGCACCCGCCATGGACACCCATCCTTCATGCACTTTACTTCATAGACTGATTTGCTTGACTTCACGACTGAGAACTCCCTTTGAAGTGACACGGCCCATTGTTTTACTGCCTCCTTTAAATCCTCTACATATGCATACTTAGCCCCTTAGATGACCTCATTTTCCTTGTACTCCCATGACACATGATGTCCCTCGGAGATAGAAAGCCTAGAGAAGTCCTGGTTGCTCCATTCTGCAGGCATCATGGTGTCCTTGTCAGACGAATCATCCTGCTCTGCTTGCTCGTTTTCAGAATCTTCCCTATCCATTTCTTCAACGATTCTGTTGATTTGTTCTCCCTCATCTGCCACACCTGTTGGCTGTCTATCTTCTTCATTCCCTCCTTCATTCCCTTCTTCATTTTCTTCCATTGTTTCGCTATTACCTCCCGCCGTACTTGGACCCTCATCATCTTGTACGGGCATTGCACCAGCAGTGTTTTCTTTCTCATATATCGACACAAGTATGCCCAGTGGCCAACCACGTTGGAATGCATTCTTCACATACCATCTCCAAGTGGCAGTGCAATCCACCGGCATCAGTTCCCAAAAAAAACCTTCTGCTGCACGACTGACTACTACATACAAGGTTATTGCGCTGAGCTCGGGGTTCAATCGAAACCCTCGCATCAGCCAGTTGTACACTGACCCAAAACTTCTCTCAGCTGGTCTATCAATCCCCTTAGCCGTTGAACTAAAATCCGACAGATCTACCCCTTCTGGACCATATCTAACATTCCCTTGCCCGTGAAATAACTGAAATATCACCTTATTTGACATTTCTGTTGATGAAAAAATTCAGTTAAACTAGATACCAATATTTTCCTCACATCTCTACAAAAATTAAATCATCTAACACATTAACTAAAGACCTACAGATCTACGAGTAAAAACTTATTTTCATATAGTACTATACACATAACCAGTACAATACTACATTAATTTATGTATAGAAATAGAAATTACAAATAGATCATAGATTTTACCTGCAGACAAATCAGTAAGCTGACAGAGCTTCGCTGCTTTCGTTCAGGCTCGCTCTCAGCTCTCTCTTCTTTTTTCTGTAATTTCAGTGAATTTTATGACATTTTTGGAGTTGGGGAGGGGGTTTTATACTGCCCGGGCTAAAAACCGCCCTCTGAGAGGGCGGCAAGGGGGCCGCCTGTAAAATGGCCGGCCCCCGGCCGGATTTTTACAGGCGGCCCCCTTGCCGCCCTCTGGGAGGGCGGTTTTTAGCCGAAAACCGCCCTCTGAGAGGGCGGCAAGGGGGCCGCCTGTAAAAATCCGGCCGGGGGCCGGCCATTTTTACAGGCGGCCCCCTTGCCGCCCTCTCAGAGGGCGGTTTTTAGCCGAAAACCGCCCTCTGAGACGGCGGCAAGGGGGCCGCCTGTAAAATGGCCGGCCCCCGGCCGGATTTTTACAGGCGGCCCCCTTGCCGCCCTCTCAGAGGGCGGTTTTTGTGTGGCCGGGGGGGCCGCCTACAAAATGACTGACGGCCGTGGGCCGCCGGCCAACGGCCATCAGCCACGTCATCATATCGCCCTCTGGGAGGGCGATTTCAGAGATATCGCCCTCCCAAAGGGCGGCGGGAGTATATTTTTGTAAATTTTTGAAATGAAAATGTAGTTTTGTAAATTTTTTATTAAATAAATATAAAAATAAAAAAAATTCATGTTTGGTTGTCTTGCTTACAAGTTAATGGGCTATTTTACGAGGCGGGATTGCGGGCCAGAAAAAAACCCGGCCCACTTACACCCCTAATCTCTTTTTTCTCAAGTGCAGAAAAATACTCTCTTCGTTTTTTAATAGATGACATTGTTAACTCTTGAACATAAATTTAACCATTCATATTATTCAAATATTTTATACAAATATATACAAATATAAATTATGTTTAAAGTATCTTTAATAATAAAACAAGTTACAATAAAATAAATAATAATTACATATTGTTTTGAATAAGACGAATAGTCCAACTTATATTAAAAAGTCAACGCATCATATATTAAAAAATAGAGGGAGTACCACCTTATTACTTGTAAACTTCCGATGGAGATATCTGATCGCTTCATGAGTATGTGGAAAAATCTGGACTGGCTTGGTCCAGCCATTACCACAGAAATACATACACGTACCACCCTATTAATGTTGGGTTACGAAAAAATAACGAGTTAAAAAACACGGTATTGATAGGGGATCCCGTCTAAAATCTACCCCTATCTTCCAAATTAAAGACCCTACACTGTTACCAGACCCATCAGTGTTAGTGTTAGGTCTTTTCCTCCAACCGCGACTGATGAGATAGTCCCTCATTAGTCTCCATTATAGCCTGCTTAGGCTATTCTCAGTGGTATGTTTCACTTCACTATTTTCAATACCACCATATAGAATGAAACTATTAATGAAACAATCTCTCTCAATAGAGAGTTTCATTTTACCGTTTCCAAAGATACCCATAGCATTTAATTACTGCATGAAACTCTCATGAAACATCCATTGAGAATACTCCTTGAGTTTCATCCCAACGATGATGAAACAAAAGTTGTCTCAGTGGAGGTTTCACACAGTTTTCAAGATCTTGGAAATGGGTTGGACTAGTTTCATCCCCATGAAACTTTGTTAATCTCTTTCATCATAAATACCCTGCCATGTCACTAGAATTACTAATGTGACACGTTATTTATTACCATAAAACTCCTCATGAAACCTCCACTGAGAATAGCCTTATAATATTGGTCAAGCCAATTTCTCCCTTATCTTCCTACTAGCCACAGCTTCCTCTCTCTCCCTTATCTCTTTTCTACCTTGCAAGCAGCTTCCCAGCGAGTAGGAGGGCAGCTCCCCGGTGACCTTGTTCGGGGTCCTCCTCCGGCGACCCCCCTGCCCTGGGGTCCTTCTCCGGTGGCCCCTACCCCGGGGTCCTCCTCCAGCGCTCTCCCCAGAAGATCCCCGCACGAGCAGCAGCGGCGGCCTTGGGGAGCAACGACAGCAGCAGCGGTCTCAGCAACGGCCTTGGCCGATGGCGGTAGTGGCCACGGCGGCGTCGGCGACCATCGTCGAGCAGCGTCGGTGTCGGCCTCCGACGAGCAGCGGCAGCAGCGACGGCGTTGGCCTTGGCCTAGGGGCAAGCAGCGGCCTTGGCTGACGGCGGCAACCTCCGGTGAGCAGCGGCAACGGACGCGGCGGCGTCGGCCTCCGGCGGGCAGCGGCAGGGCTGGATTTTGTTCTTATTTTTTCTGGGACAGAGCAGCGGTGAAGCAGATGCATGTTAAGATTTGTGATTCCAATCCCTTTCTTTTTGATTCAGCTGTTGTTTGGGATGTGAATGACTTTTGTGATTCTACATTTAGTTTCAGTGATAATCCTCTAGTTGGATGAGCCGGCTCTGTAGTTTATTTTTTATTTTTATTTTTTGCCTCGTGGATATCATCAGTGATGGTAAACCATCCGACACTCATGAGGGAACCGGTATAGATGACAGTTGCCAACTGGCACTAAACACAATTTCTGTAGTAGTGAGGGCGCAGCGGTGAGCCAGTGATCGAGGTGTAACGATCAAAAACTGAATCTGCGTTTCGGTCCCATCAATGCTGGAGGCTGCCTTTGCAAGCTAGGGGTGAAAGCGGCACCGTTTTTGCGTGCTTGGATTAATTGCAAGCGGCTAGACGACAATAACGGCTGCATCGCAAATGATCTATCCATACCCGCGGCCCATCCCGTCACGATTAGGCCGCCAGCACTGCCCGCCGAACGGTCCATGCAGTGGAGTATGGGGAAGGGAGGGAAGCAACGGTAGGAAATGGCCGGCGGGAATCGCCGGTGCTCGCCGGTACCTGTGAGGCAGCGTGCACGCTGCAGACTGCAGAGAGGACGACAAGGGGGAACGAGCGGCATCGACGTCGACGTCCGCGATGCGCGTCGCTCGTGGATTAGGGATCGATGGAATGAATCTTTACACCATCTTAAATCTTAAAAAGTATATCTAACAAATTAAAAAAAACCATGACTTTTTCTCACGGTGTCCTTGCTCTAGTATGTACTACTTACATATAATACTCATAGTATAATTACGAATTTTACTTAGTACATAATAGATCTGAACCATAGAAATATCACTAGTATGAACTACTAATATAGTATAGTACGGTATACCATAAAGTAACTCGTATGATATCGGTCCCACGTGGAAGGATAATGTATAGAAGTGGTTAAGGATGTTTTTCCATATGTGTCTATATGATCGGACGATTCGAAAAGATTTGTGTACTACTTACATATAATACTCATAGTATAATTATGAATTTTACTTAGTACATAATAGATCTGAACCGTAGAAATATCACTAGTATAAACTACTAGTATAGTATAGTATGGTGTACCATAAAGTAACTCATATGGTAGCGGTCCCACGTGGAAGGATGATGTATAGAAGTGGTTAAGAATGTTTTTCCATATGTGTCTATATGATCGGACGATTTGAAAAGATTTGTGTATACTTTTACTGTATATAGCTTATGCAGTGGTATTTTATTGAATTCGTGAACATATATAGCTTGTGCAGTGGCATTTTATAGAATTCGTGTTTGTTGATGGCAATTTCTAGAATTAATCATTTGTCAATGAGAAAACATAGAATTTCTCAACATATCACTTGTCAATTCGAAAATAGATTGCAATTAAATTAATTACCGATCGTGGGTGTTGAAGGCAGATACAAGAAGTTTCTCCTATTTGAGCACATTACAAGCTTGTATGTGCTTTTTACTGTTGAAATTAGCTGGACTATGCTTAGGAACAAATATATAGTTCGTATTTTTGGGAAGAAATCCATTTGACATATTTGAACTTTCATGAAAGTTTTGTAATGAAAACATTCAAACTGGATATAGTACATCTCCCTGCTTTTAAAACCATTCGCTTAATTATATCCCCCAACCTAACCTAGGATGGTTTAGGCCACTACTAAGAAAAGCAAATCTCTGGCGGCCAAATCACATTTTCAGTGGCGGTTAGGCTAGACGCTAGCGAGGATGGCCACAGAAAATGCAACCTTTCTCTCTAGCGGCAAACAACCGCCAGCATGGTACCATTTACGCTGGCGGGCCACATAGCACACTCACTAGTGAAAATAATTTTCACTGGCAGCAGCCAGCTAACAACGGCCACAAACGAAGATATCTATTCGCAGGTGGTTAGTCACGTGGTCCGCCTGTGAAGGCAGTTTCATAGGAGGAATTTTGCAATGTGGTCCACCTGTGAAGATTATTCGCCAAATTTGAATTTGGATTTTCCGCCAATTTTGAATTTATTTTTGGGTTCGCGTATTATGTATATATATATAATCAATGATGATTTGTTGGGACAATCAATAGAAAAGGTTATCTTTATCGATCGAAACCGTATTTGATAATATATACAATATTAATTAATTTAGACAAGCTATTAATTAATATATTTACACAGTACTTATATAAACACATAGTACTAGATAATGTTTGTGAAATATCTTATAACTCGTTCTACACGTACAATTTATATAATTCTCTTGACCTAGTCAACAAGACACTCGAATTTCTTGTCCAAGTTCAGATGTCCTTCTTTATGGAAAAACCGCCCTAACTTATGGCAGCACTCGTGATGGATGAAGTGGCACATGTCTCACTGTATATCCTCAATGGCTCTATCATCGAGCATCCTTTTAGACTTCTGGAGTTTAGAAAGGTGCATCGAGAACATGCAGAGAAAAGAAATTATTAGCAATTGAAAACTAGCAACTATAATAAACGTATATATAGTTGATGATTTATTTATAGCTGCAGGATTCATGGAGTACCTCCCATGGACCCTAAGGTACTCGCAGACATAATATCCACATAGCACGCTCTCTTTGGGTTGCTTGTGGCACTTTGTAAGACATAAATAGAATGTAAATTAGTTATATGGATTAGCACGCAGACTTATAAGAAGTGTACGTCCATCATTAATTACCGATCACTTATTGCGGATCAGCAAATTGTCTCTTTTTTCCAACCGTTCTCCGCCATCTCGATAGTAGAGCTTGTAGGTGCTGTCTGAGCAAATAGAGGGAGTTAGTCATTGTCACGCCTAGAAATTCACCAGAATTTCCAAAGCTAATTTGTGCAATAAATCCTCATCCAGGAATCAGCCGAGGTACACAAATCGACAATTTGATAAACATAATCAAAACGAAATAACGATAAATACTTACAACAGAGGCACTTAGTCCTCACACATAAGAAATAGCAGCGGAACGGCAACTAGCGTAGCTTCAGCTCCAAGCCACAAGCAGCTCAACTGGGGTATAAGCTAAACACCAACTTCTCCTCCTCGCTAAGGCTTCTCTCTAAAGATTGCAATAATGCAAGACTAAGTACAACCCACCGTACTCAACAAGCCACACTAGGGAATGCAATGTAATGCAACAGGATACCAAAGAAAAGGCAAAATATGGTTTATTTGCATAAAATAGCATTTAAAACATTTACACTTAAAATCATTGAAAACCGTATAGTTTAATTAATATCAACATTAAATCCATCTTTGAACAACGCTCCAACGCAGTTCAGGCCCAAACCATAACTCTCCAAACAGAAGCTATCAATATTCCATTATTTATTTCCATTAATGAGTAGTGGGACTAATCACAGAAAACATTGCTAGGCTCACCCTTAACCGTGGGCACGGCTATTCGAACAGTTTTACTCTGCCCAGAGGTGTACCAATTTACCCACAAGACACAACTCCACAGCACATCACTGTGCCCCTAAATACCACCACGGTATCTCGGAAAGGAGTGGTGACAGGATTATCCATGTAACTCGCATAATAGGAGAGCCTCCCGCCGAACCTCCGGTCTTCGGTAGGGGTGATCAATGCCTTCCCGCAAGACAGTCCGACGCCCGAAGCATGGTCTTATTGTCACTGCCATGTGTGGACTTATTCCAACCACAAACACGCCCTGGTGCCTCCTATTGAACTCGGCACACTTCAAACTCCTGCTATCCCATACTAGCTTGTGGTTAGTACGAGTGTTGCTTCGCAATAAGTAGTCCGCGAACCGGTCCTTAGCTGTCATGAGCACCACTAGCAACATTCACAATCCTGGTACTCACAACCCACCATCAATCAAGTTTTAGTTGTCCCATTTAATTAATCAACCACGACTCACTGTCGTGAAAATATAGCCAGTATCCATTAATTATTGATAAGTGATTCATTAACTTTCCCCACATAAAATGTCACTATAGTTTCTAGGCATGGCTAAGCAACTCCTAAATAATCTAGCCAGATAAATATTTAAACATCCAGCTAGTCAGTATTATTCACCCAAGGTATCAAGGTATAGATAGCAATAACCAAAATGGCCATAAATATCAAGGAATATTGGCTATTAAATAATTACCCGTAATAATGTCATTCTAAAGCATTTCACGCAATAACTTTAAAATAAAATAGATTTCGCAAACAGGATCAACATGCTCAAGGTGATTGTCGTGTGACTTGTCTTGCAATCGCAAAAGTCTTCAAATAATCTTCCGAACTCTTTCGCAGACTCCGCGATCTTTCGAATCTGCAATATACGTGACTACACGTAAAACAATAAAAACCCTAAGAAACTCCAAATAAACAATACATAAAAATACATAAACAAGTAAATTATAATTTTAGATGAATTTAGGAAGAAGAATGGGTCGATTCGGACTTCAGACGGAAAAGATACGGCTTTTGGAATATTGAATTCGGAATAAATCCGAAAAGAATTAGAAAAGAATATTCTTAAGAATATTCTCTGGATTTTCGAATTAAAATAAATATTTTTGAATGAATAAAGACTGTGTGGTTCACGGCAGAGTCACACAGCGGAGCAGCCGAGCAAGGACATCCATGGCGGCTTAGCCGAAGAGGACGGTACAGGGACAGGACACTGGTGACCGACGGCTTGCAGCGGTGGCGCGAGGCGGGCGCACAGGAGCAGGCGCAGGCGCTGGTCCGGCGGTGGCAGGCGGCGAAGAGGAAATGGTGACGGTGGCTTGGGACGGCGGCATTCAACGACCAGACGACAGCGGTGCACGGGAACAGGGGCGGCGGCCTGGGACAGGGCACAACGAGCGGCAGCGCCGGGAAGGAGACGACGATGGCGGAACCGACGGCGACGACAACGACAAACAGGGGAAAAAGACGAGGCGCCGGTGTAGATGAGGACGGCGATGCTGACGACGACGATGGGGAAAGGACAGAGGCGCCAGAGGGGCACGGGCTCACCAGCGGCAAAACCGACGACGACAACGACGTACGGGAACAGGCGCAGGAGATCAGAGCAGGGTGGCGGCGCTCTCGGGAGGAAGGGGCAGGAGGAGGAGGGCGGCGGCTTCGGGGCACACCGAGGCAGCACGGCTCGGCCGGGCGCAGGCGGCGGCAGGCCATGCGGCAGCGTGGGCCGAGGGCGAGTGGGGCGGCGCGGTGCGGCAAAGGGCCGGTGGCGCTGCACGTGGCGAGGAGGCGCGGGCGGCGGCGACTTGATGCAGGGTCGGCGGCGACTTCCTGGGACGGTGCTAGGGCACAAGGGCTGGTGGCGGCTGCCCCCGGATTCGGCAGCTGGGCGAGGCGGCGCTGGGCTGGGCCCGTGGAGGCCGGGGCGGCACGGGGCAGACGCGCGCGGGCTGGAGACGCACAGGCCGGGCCAGGGCAGGGAGTCCCGGGGCACGGCGCGGCGGCCTGGGCCGGGAGCTCGGCCAGGAAGAAGAATAGCAAAAGGAAGAAGAGAGGAGGAAGGAAAAAGGTGGAGAGAGAAAAAAAGAGGAAAAAGAGGGGAAAAAAAGGAAAGATAAAGAAAGAAAGGAAAAGGGAAGCAAAGGTTTTCTGAGAAAATTCCAAAATTTGGAAAATTAGAATTTATAAATTTGAGGAATATTTCTGAATTGAAAATTGTAGAAAGATTCAGAATTTTGGGAATATTGGAATTTAGGGAAACATTTTGAATATTTTGGTTTTGTTTTCAGGAATAGAAATCTCGGGAATATTTTATGGGATCCAGGAATTGGAAAAACTCTAAAGTATTTGAGGATTTGGGTTTATTTCAAATGACTTGGGTTTTTGTGGAGACCAAGGAAATTTAAATAAAAAGGAACTATGGATATTTTTATAAAAAGGGAATGAATAGATTCTAGACACTCGGATTTGGGACTTCGGGGAATTTTTTTGGAGTCAGACTTTTTAGGGAATCAAAGATTCAGGGACGATAACCCGAGAAAGGTACAAAGGGATTTGATAGAGAACGACCCGAGAAAAGAAATTTGGAATCTGTTTAAATAATTACTGAAATTGATCTTTGTGGTATTAAAATTAATTTTGGAGCTCCGAAAAATCCGAGAAAATTTCAGAGAGTATAATTACACACAATGAATTTATTAAAAATAATTTCAACCATGATTTATTAAAGAAATTTTTATTTCCTATTTTTTACTTTACTTAATTAATTTGCTTTATATTTTAATATAAATTCTAGAAAATTAATTATTAATTAATTATTTAATTCCCGAAAAATCGGGCTGTGACGTATAATAACAGCTCATGAATGAGAAGTCCACAGTTAAAATTTGTATATATCACTTACTAATCTAAAATTCCAAGGAATTCAACATAGGTACTGTCCTTTTTGTCAAGAGGGTCCAGTACCTCAGCTTTGCCATACTTTGGATACAGAAAAAAACAAATCCAATGGTCGCTACACAAAATAGCGTGAACTGTTTTGTTAGTCGAGTCATGATTAAGTAGAGGTGAAGTATGAATTGAATATCAAACTTACGCAAAGTTGTATGGGGCGTATATGCATCTTTTATCTTGCATTGAGTGCATTGCCTGACCTATGTAAGCGGCCACCTCCAACGATTTATTATTATGCCTTTCTGCTATGTAGTCATCCCTCTCTGCAGGAGTCGTGGCCAGTAGCTCTGTAGACATTTTTTCTTGTCCAGTTTGAAGGTGTGGTTTGGCTTGCTTATTCGACATGGTTTTAGGAAGCCAACAGGTTCGCCTATCTTTTTCTCTATGTTATAATTCATACTGCAAAAAAGGATGATGAAATCAGGTTGTGGGTAACATATAGGTAGTCTGAACAGCAGAATGCAGTAGTTGTACACTTACAAGCACCACACGACAATCAAATTTGCATCGAGCTTATCCCGGTGGTAGAGGGCATGCATATCCTTGAAATCTACATAGAATTGGCATGGTCCGCTTGTGAAAACATTTGCGGGCACGTCAACGCTTATTTCTCCAATCCCAAACATGTTTGCAAGCATGTACCATTCATGCCACCTTTTTGGCTGCCAAGATTCTTGAGCTAATTTTCAGAGGGGTAGGAATGGCTTGCCATTTTCAAATTTTTTTGGCACATCATCCGATGGTAAAAAATCCATGCCTTTGGACAAGCTTATTTTCAGGCCTTCTTCCTTTTTTTTTATCTTCATCGACCTTACTTTTCCCCTTGTCCTCTGTCCCACTGCCCTTGAATGACTGCACCATCCATCTCTGTTTATGACCATCCTTTGATTTGTGCTGGTGGGATCTAATGTTAAGTGGCACTACTAGGGTATGCGCCTACGTGCATGACATTAATGGCATGATGAACCTCCAAATCCTTCCAATATGGCAAGTACCTAAAGAAGATGGAGTGCTTCTTGAATGGCACGTCAGGTTCATCCATACTTTTTGTTTCCTTCTTTCGCTTTGTTCCTTTCTTCTGCACCTTTTCAAAAACGACCTTGATATTCTCCGTCACTTTGAACAGCCATTTGCCATCACGAGAAGTTGGTGCGACATCATTCTCCTCAGTTTTATCGAAATGTCTAGCCTTCATGCGGTATTTGTGATGTCTTTAAGAACCGTCGGTGCCGTGTATGCACTAACTTCTTAGATCTAGGAAGGTACTTGTATACTGTTCCATCACAGCATATAACACATCCTGCCTTCCCTTTAATCTGGCCAGATAGAGAAAACATCACAGGATGGTCATTGTTGCTAACACAAATAATGACTCTAAGTGTGAAGTACTACCATAAGAATTCATCCCACACTCGAAACCCCTTACTCCATAGATCCGCCATATTCTCCATCAACGGTTCAAGAAACACATTATTTTGATACCAGATTGTTTGGGGCCTTGTATAAGGATGCACAATAAAATGTATTTTTTTTGACAAAACCATGTTGGAAGGTTGTACATGATTAGGAGAACTAGCCAAGTGCTATGTGAACTACTCAAGTCACCGAAAGGGTTTATGCCGTCTGTACTCAGTGTGAACCTTATATTTCTTGGATCCTCTGCAAATTTTGGGTGCATTACACTGACATTTTTCCACTATCGAGCATCGGCTGGGTGACGAAGCTTCCCGTCCCTCTTGCGCTTTTCATGATGCCAACGCATAAGTTCAGCGTCCCTAGGGTTCGAGAACAAACGCTTCATCTGATCTTTGGATGGCAAGTACCACATCACTAGCTGAGAAATTTTCTTCTTGTTTTGCTCGATTGAAACAGAGTTTTCCTCTTGACCAACAACATCATTCTTCGGAGAATTGTTATCAGTCTTGTACCGACTAGCTTTGCACGTTGGGCATCTATCCAACATTGCATGCTCTTTACAATATAGGATGCAGTGGTTGACACAAGCGTATATCCTTTTCACACCTAGTGACAATGGGCAGATAAGCCTCTTCGCTTGAATTGTGCTGTTTGGCAGGGAGTGAGGATTCGGCAACAATATTTTCACTATGCCCAACAAATTGTTGAAATTACTGTTGGTCCAACCGTTTTTGGCCTTCCATCTCAGAAGTTTAAACACTAAATGCAACACTGTGAACTCCTTATCACAATCTTTGACTCATCGTACAAAAGTTCTTTCACTGCTTTTTATAACTTCTCGAAATTATCTAAACCTCTCACAGACCCTGATAGCACATCTAGTTTCGTGTGTGTAGCATCTCCTCTAAATCGAAATCATTGTTACCACATCCATCAGTATGATCCATCATAGCATGATCATTCTCTAAATCAAAATCATTGTCACCAGAGCCAAAGCCATCGAATTCATCTACTATAACATAACAACTACCATCTATGAAACCTTCACGATGATCCTCTTGGGGTGCGGTGCCTTGAATGCCGTTTCTGTTACATACATTTCCATCGTCATGACAAGACCAAGTTATGTAGTTCTTAACAAATCCACGCATCACCAAGTGCGATTTGATTACATCTAAACAACCCCATACTTTCTGGTTTTTACAGTTAACACATGGATAGTGGATTTCTTTGGTTTTCTTACTCATAGCATGTGCCTTGCCAACATCAATGAATTTAGAAACTCCCGCAATGTATGACGTATGAGATCTTAGCGTATTGTACATCCATACATCCATAAACTCGCCATCTACAAATTCAATCGAACTTTTACATGCCTCCGTAAAATTCAGTTCGTATACGGTACAAAAATCGGCGAGAGTATAATTCATATTGGAAAAAAGAACAAGTTCTCTGTGATGCTTACAATATTTTTTTTAATATGACAGGGTATATATATATTTCCTTAACTATTTGTATCGAAATTAACTTATTTGCATCAAAATGCGTCCAAATAAGGAATCCCAATATTAACTATATTCCATACAATGATCCAAAAATTCCATACAAAGTAACCAAGTTCAATTAATTTATCATAAATAAAAGTCCATACAATTCACCGAAAGTTCCACACAAAATAAAATAAAAAAGTCCATTACATAGAATAATTATTACAATTCATATAAAGTTTGTCGTCATCCCACTTCATAAATTTTTGTCAAATAGTATTGCTCCCATTTTGAATAAAAAATAAATCTAGATCTACAAAAAAAAATTAAGACATAGTAATGGTTCTCTCTCTACCAAACTAGATAGAAATCAAACAAAATATACACAAAACTACCATGTCTAGCTAAATAATCATCATTGACGGATGAGTAATGTCACAGCCCTAAATCTAATTTTCAGGTAATTAGTGTTATGCCCTACTGTCATCAGAATGCACAATTTAAAATTCTGGCATTTTCACTTCATGGGAATTTAAGTTGGCAATATTAAACCCTAATCGGCAAAATTAGACCAACTCCTAAAAGTGCATCAAGTTGAACAGAAACGTATGGGGGAAATAATTTATTCAAATACTAGCTTATTTATCATGAATCAATATAATTTTTCCAGAATTTATTTCATTAGTTTAGACCCCTTAAAAATTCAAACAAGTTTCAGCCTGTGTCCTTTTTCTTTGACCTATGCACTTATATAATCTAAGGATTTTCTAAAGATGTTTAGTTGCACATAAAATCATGGAAAAATTCCTGTGAACACTTTTCCACATAATCAATCCACTGTAAATTTTACATGATTTTATCACTTCACTTGGTACTTCAATAAAATCCCTCAAAACAGCAAAACTAGGAGGCTAGCTGAAATGAATAGGTATACTTCTAAAATTCACCAAATAAAAGTGAAGACTAATTAGACAGAGCCCTTTTTCTAAAGTGTGTGCCAACATAAACCCTACCATCAGTAATTTTGGTACAATTTAATTCCCAAAGAAACCAAATAAAATAATAAGAGCAAAGCCCTAGGGATATAAAATGTACTGCAGAAAAACTGGACCAGCATGCCTACTTTGCAATTTCACCACAGATTAACCAGACCTCTTCTAACCACGAAATTTGGCCAGCAGGTTAAAAACATCTTTCTCTATCTCCAATAATTTTTCCATAAATTATATCCCTTATTAACCTACTGATATCACAGATGCAAGACAGCTGTCCATACAGCTTACAAGACTTAGTTTCTAGAGGTTTCTCCTCTCTATTTCACTTCCAAGTAGGACCCGCAAAACCCTGGCCCACTTGTAAGCCATAGCACAGTATGGGACAGTGTGTTCCACCAACATTCCTACCCATACTCCTCTCTTCTTCCTAGGTTTCTACTACAAGGGCCCACAAGTCATAGACTAAACCTAACCAAGAGTATGTGAACAATGGTTGCCTTACATGTGGGACCCACCAAAGGCATTGTGGAATGGGAGCAACTTAGCACCTGCATGAGCCAATGTGTCAGCACCCTGTTCTTCCTCTCCCTCATAGCACAGAAGCACAGAGAGAAGCTCCACCATTGGAAACCTTGGCCGTTTCGCCTCAAAACACGCCAGCCATCTCTTCCTCTCATCCTCTTCACGTTCCTACCGGAGAAACCCACAGAGACCCCAAGGATCACCGGCGGCAACTCCCCTTTTCTCCTCTGCCGAGGGTGTTCGACCGAGCTCGAGCTAGCTCCAGTGAGCTCCATCCTCCCTCGACCCCAAGAACGTGATCTACAAGTATTAACCATTCCATTTTCGCACTTCTTGGCCCTAGGATCACTGGCTGAGATTGCCACCGTGCACCGTCTCCATCCTACAGAGCGCCGCCGCTCGGGTTGTCGCCGTTCCGGTGAGCTCCGACGAGCCCAGCCCGAAGCACCTCGCCGCCAGCATCGCCGTGGTCCCAGGAGGCTCTGGCCTCTACCAATCGAACTGTAAAGTCGTGTACCAGGAGATCGGCGTCGTCTTCCCCAAGTCCGGCTGCCTACCGCTACCATCGATTTCTCGTCCTCTAGTGAGCCCTACGCCGATTCCTTGCTTGTAAGCCATCTCTAGGGAGCCTCTAACATGATAGACACTCCGCCTTAGCTGCAGCTCGGCTGGAGCTGTCCATCGCCGTGAGACCATGAGGATCCACCGCTGCCGAGCCATTCCCTCCGTCGCTGGCATTGTCCAGCCCTCCTCTGCCTTGGGATATTGCACGGTTAGCTTCTTGGAGTCCTCTAATATGCTATGCATGCATTAATATGGCAGACACAAGCACGTAGAGGAACATGCACCATCGACCCGAACAGCATCACCGCCTTTACTCACCTTTGGCACTGTTTTGGCCACCGCCGGTGATGAGGAGACCACCAATGGGTTCGCCAAGGTCTCCTCTACCTTTTCTATTTTGGCCACACCGGCAACCGGGTCGCTGTTCGCCGCCGGCACCGGCGAACAGAGCCGGCGGCCATGCTGCCTCGCGGCTGCCCTGCTCTGTCTCTCTGACGAGCGGGCCCCACCTATAAGGGAGAAAGAGAGAAAAAGAAAATCCGAGAAAAACAAGTGTTTGATTTATTTTTTAACTGAAAAATGGGTAAATTTCAAAAATACATAAGAAATCCATCTTAGCATATTTTTGAGTGAAACCAATTTTGTTAGCTCTGTAAATTTGTGAACTTTAATACTGTGAAATAAAATATTGCAGAAAATGTCTATAAAATAAAATGAAGCAAAAATAACCTATTTTGTGCTTAAGAACTTGGAATATTTCTATAAAATCCACTATAACTCCTTTTGAGGTGAACCAAATTTCTCTGGATTCATAAAAATGTTCTCTTTAATTTTATAAAATAAAAAGTGAGAACTTCTGTGTAGGATTTTTCTCTAAAAATAGAAATATCTATTATATACCTCTTTATAACCCAAAAGTTGATAAATTTCTAGAAAATTCATCCTAGCTGCTAAAAATATGGAACCAATTGTGTTTAACTCAGAAAATTGTAACCTTTGCTGTGGATAATTTGTATTTGACAAAACTACCTCCCAAAATAGGCCTAAGTACTTTTCTATCCTTTCTTTTTGATAAACTTATAAAATTCACAACTAAATCATTTTAAATCAAATTTCAGTGAACCAAATTTTGTCGGAACCAGGAAGATATGTATTTTCACATAAAAATGCTCCCACTCATAAAATCCTACCAGAGAATGCAAGTATATATTTTTCACTTAGGGTTTTTCCTATAGTTTTGGCTTTTTCCGTTTTCAGCCTTAGGGTCTTGTTATTTTTGTATCTCCCAATCCAGAGATGCAAATGACTTGGTTCTTTCTCCTAAAATCTTGTTAGGACATACCCTACCTATTGTATTTATCTCATAATTAATCGATCATTTTTGCATAGTCATGTTTATTGGGTTCTTATTTGCATATTCGTTGTTTATCGGTAGATTCAGATAATTCGGAGTACGTGGAGCAAGAACCAGGATTTGAGTGTGAACCATCGCAGCAGCAAGGCAAGCATCTAAGCATATTGAACCTATATTTTCCATAAATTGATTTGTTTGCAAAGGAAATATCTATATGCATGTTTCAGTTTGGTGAAAAATGGGAAAAACGGGTAGAGTTTATATTACCCAATTGTATGCATTTCCATTCCTTGATTATTGACTCCATGTTGTTACCTTGTCACCACTGATTAAGGGCTTTGAGATACTTTTATTTTACCGAATGCTTAGCCATGCTTATTTATAGACTTAGAAAAGTCCGATAAATGGAGCTATCGGTTTAAAACTAGTTTAATACGCATGGATGGATTAAAATTTGAAAAGAATAACTTCTAATTTATAATTAATAAGATGTTTGACTTGGACGGATGATAGGGCGATGACGGGATGGTGTTTCCCCGATGCACGTAGCTCTATCTGGGTCGTTAAGGACCGAACATGTTGACATCTATTCAAGCACCTTACGTACTTCCACACGCGGGGAATGGGACGGCTTAACTCAGTAGCATGGGAGGCTGTGGCCATCTACGCCCGTCCGTCAGTTGCAGGGAGGGATTTCCTTTAGAGGGCCTCGAGCGCGCCTAGTTTTGGCTGGAGGTGCCTCCCGCGACGGTGAGCCCGCCTTAGTCATCACACACGCACGACTAAGTCGTTGGGGGCCCAGACGTGGTTTAGGTGGTTGGGGCTAAGCGTGCAAAAGGTTTTGTTGTGACCTCTAGTCCGCACTCAATGTGTAGAGTGTGGGTACAGATATGTACGGATCAAGCTAGAGTGTAGCCGTTTGGCTTCTATCACATCGTGTGGGTAAAGATGTACACCTCTGATCAGAGTAAGAACTATTCGAATAGCCGTGTCCACGGTCACAAGATGACCGCTTGATGTGTTAGTCACTCATGTTAGCATCCAACTTGGGATATGTGGAGGTGGAATTATGTTGTTATATCATGACTTAGGATAGTCATGAATGGATGGGTTTATATAAAAGGTTTTAATGATAAATATGACTTGGTTTTAGTCATGGATAATGATATGCTTGTGTAGCATAATTGTTTGGGCAATGGTGGCCCATGGATGATGATTAGAGCATGGTTTGTGCTCATTCTTACTTACATTTCAGAATTATAAGCTTGCTGTTCTAAATTTTCAGATTGAGCTATTTCGTAAATGCTTATGTTTTAAATGTATTACTTGCTCAATAAAATCAGCTTTATGCAAAATCGATCAACCTAGCCATACTCTTTGATGTAGAGACTAGAATTACTCCTTTGTACTATTATTATTGTATAAGTCTAGCTAAGTACTTGTTGTACTCACACTGCATCTTTCAGGTGAGGATATCGACGACGCTGATGTGATGTACTATTATCCCGCCGAGGGTGGCGAGGATAATGTGTAGTTGAAGTTAAGTTCTGCCCCAGTTGGTTGCCTTGTGGTTTGGTTTGGCACCACTGGTTTTATCCTTGATGTTTATATTTTTCACTGCTATCTTTTGTGTCACTTTGTGATGAATTAGGGTGTGAGCCCTCTATGTAATATATATAACTCTGCTGCTCGTTTATCCATATTTAGAGTACTTGTGATGTTTATCAATTGCTTGCGATGAAAGTGTGAAGTTAGTTGCTTTCCTAGGGGCTAGCTGAACATGAGTATGAATTTAGAAATGATGAGATGCATGGACGTTGATTCAACCGTAGACCATGTTCCCAGAAGTGTGTATCGTGTTTGGTCGCCACCTTCGTGTGGTTTGACGGGCACACTTCGCCGTTTTGGGACTGGTGAATCAACTCTCCAAATATCTCTTTATTTCTGAATTCGGCGCGTTGGATTTGTATTGTGAGTGGGTAAAGATTATGGCAAGGCTGTGATGAGGATGGATGGTTACTGTACTTATTTGGTTTTTATTCGAGACCCCATCCATCTAGATATTTCGCGTTGTTATAATAATTACTCTCTATAATGCACTTTCGGGGTGCCCACAAGTAAACACCATTGCTCTAAGATTGCATAAAAGATTTGGGACAAATTGAGCTCCAAGTTGCCAATTAAAAATTGTAGATCTAGGTCACATATATAAGAACACTATGCATAATGCAAAATCCACCAAATAAAAAACACAAATTTAGAAGTAAACTACATAAAGAAGATCGGAGAATAAGGATCTAACCTTAGATACCAAAATCCACCAAAGATTTTGAGTTGCAAACTTTCCCCTATATTTTTGCTTTTGAAGGAGAGAGAAAGCATGGATTCTAGTGAACAGGTCGAGGTTGAAGATGTCCTATAAAGGGGGTTTTCGCAGGCGGTCCACTTAAGTGGCCGCCTGCCACACCAATCACAGCCAGCGGCTGTTTATGAGTGCCTCCTAAGAAAATCAGCACTATTTTATCGGGGGGCCACGTTACACGTTATCGGTGTTAAAACCAGGCGGCGTCTAACGTGGACCACCTGTGAAAATAATAGTGTTTTTATAGGTGGGCCGCATTAGCAGCCGCCAACGATAATACATTTTCGCTGGTGGCCGCAGCCTACTATCCCCCCGCAAACTTATCGCAGACGGTTATTTTTATGGCCTGTCTATGTTTTGAGATGGCCGCTGCCTGGAAAAACCTATTTTGTAGTAGTGGGCTATATATGGTGCTTACATGTCATCCCAATTATAAAGGCAAAAAAAGGATCCACAAGTCATGCGATCCTTCTCTTTTTCCTCCCCTCACTCCATTCCCCGATGGTGATGCTCCAAATATCACCGTTGGTTCATAGTAATTTTAGTGTTGGTTCACATGGACTGATGGATCAATTCTAATGAGGTGTTCTAGACCTATGAAGAGGACCATGGACAGTGCTAGTGACCTGTGAGGAGGACCATCGACAGCTTAGCAAACAAGCAGCCAATTCGTTCTTTAAAATTGATCCCCCATATTGTTCACAAGTATCCATATTTTATTGCAATGGACAATGTATAATAACACCAGAATTAATTCATCTTCCCATCTCCATAAATCGCACTGAACCTGTGAATCATTTTGATGGCAACGGGGTGCCCAATCTTCCGTTAGGCAAAGATAACTCTCGATTTGGTGGAAATTTGACACTCACGATCCGGCTTCTGATTACCAAGACCCGAACCCTGCAATCGCAGTACCACGTCTCCTCTCATTATCAACCGTGCACTGCCCGGTTGACCTCGCCACGAAGGCTAATCCCTGCATGCGAATCGAAGAACACAAGCAAGAACAAGAAAGATTGCAACTCAATTGCAGATGAATGATTATACTCTCGAGTTGGGGTCTCACAAACCGATAAACGGCGAAACTGTTTACGGACAGAATAATCTAAGAAAAACCCACCTCTAAACAACGATGGCTATTGTATATATATATATGTTGGGACATCCTAGGGTTATCCCTAGGGCGCACACCACTTGGGTTTAGCCCACGACACCGTTACAAGGCCCAAGACCCAAAATAGACTCGGACTGGAAGAGGCACATGTCTTGTTTTGACGATTCTGGACAGCTCAGGAGGAATTTTGATATGGGACCAAAACCATCTGAAAGTAGACTTCATAAGCTTTCCAACAAGTACTCATGGGCCCCAAAAGTCCTTCTGGATCAGCGGCTAGGTCCGTTTGAAGTTGATGTTGTCAGGAGGCCCAAATCCGAATCCAAAACGTGCAGAACTTCATTGCTTGCCTTCTATGGACCAAAAGTGACGTGGTGCTGTAGAAGTAGACTTGGGAAAGGTCTTGGTTTGGTCCCCAATCAACTTCTTTGATCATCCATGCACTCCTTGCGCTCCGTCTCTTTCTCTTCACCCAAGCAAGTATCTTTGCAAACAAGAACACACAAAACTTATGGTGCAGTAACGGCTGTTGAAATATATAACACATAAATCTTATATAGAAAGCATGCACCTTTGGTTGATGAATATATAAGGTAGCTATGTTTATATCTGAGCTAGTGATGTCCTCATCATATTTTCGGTGAACAGTTCCTCTTTGGACCCTTAGGCTCCGTTCGGAACAACCGGTGGAGGGAAAATTCACTACCACAGGCGTCCTCATCAGTGCCGAGCCTTAAATCCCATCAGTGCCAACTATAGGCCCGACACTGGAATCTCGGTACTGATGAGGGGGCCTCATCAGTGCCAGGTATAGGCCTGGCACTGGAAACCTCCCGCCGTGGGGCCCCGGGACCACATTAGTGCTGGGTAGCTTGTACGCGGCACTGATGTCAATAGATCATCAGTGCCGGGTATTACTAATACCGGGCATTGATGACCTAATGACATCTATGCCGGGTATTAGTACTACGTAGCACTGATGACTTTGTCCAAATAAAAAAATATAAATAATTTTCAAAATTTTTATGCTAGAACGAAAGAATAGTACTCGATTGTTTTGTAGGTATCGAAGTTTGTACACGTCATTAAATTATATAGTAGTATTATGAAGTTATGAATTAATTATACAATGTATACAGTCATTATTCAAACATCGGATCGAGATTACATATCATCTTTGACGTTATAACTAAAACAAACAGAAATTATTTCATCGCTGAACTACTCTATAAATCGATATCTTCAGATGATGGTGGCGCTCCTTGTTCACTCGTTGGCCATCCATCCCTAGACATATTGTGTACACCTTTTGGGTTGATGACTTCCCTCATGATGAACCCAGCAAGTTTGTCCTGAAGGCCCCTGATCTGAAGATCCGTTAAGGCACTTGTATCTAAATGATCTCTCTGCATGCAAAACAGTTAGCATATCAGGAAAAATTTTGAAGCTATTAATATAGTTATTCAATAAATGTGTGGCTACAGGAGATATATACCTCTTCTTCATCTATAAATAACATATCATCAGAAAAGTACATCATGTAGCGTATCACATAAAATGCATAATGGTTGTTCCCTGGTGGTTGTACAAGGCAAGGAAATCCAAGCCTGACACTAAATTCTTTCCTTTTACTTGACTTGTTGTAGTGTCCGTACGCCACATTCAGGGCATCGATGACCTCCTGAAATTCTGATTGCGCTTTTTGACAAGAATCCATGACAGTGATATGATCAGTACACATATTGATAACAAGGAGTAGCTAATGAAAACTATGCACATGTGTACTTAATTACATAGGTTGTCGGCGAAACGGGACTGGGGGCCCCACTTTCCCCGGGGACGCGTGGATCTTCGGCCACGACAGCTCCTCCGGGGCCCACATTCTTCACAAGGGAAGGCCGGCTACGGCCGTTTTCCCGCTAAGTTCCTAGGGCCCGAGCACTGTCCGGCCCTGGGTGCACCTTTCTGGCGCGTCGCGACGACCGCTCGCATCCACCTCTGGCCCCGTGGCCCGGGGACATTCCTGGTCCCGAGTCTCGCCCCCCGGTCCCGAGAACCACAGGCTCGGTCCCGGGGCGCATCCCCGGGGCACATTACTGGGGGACATCCCCGGGCCAGGGTCTCGCCCCCCGGTCCAGGCCCAACAGGCTCGGTCCCGGGGCGCGACCCCGGGGCACGTTTCTAGGGCCTTCCCGGGCCCGGGGTGCGCTTCCCGAGCCCGGGGCTCACAGCCTCGGTTCCCGGGGAACTCGACGCCTTGTGCGCGCGGAGGGCTCGATGAGCTCTCTGCCCCGGGTAGAGCGGATCAACTCCCCAACTACTCGCATTAATGACGAGGCGACAGGGCATATCGCACCTGTCGCCCGCTCGGACGTGCGTGGACTCTCATGATGGCCCCCGTGGGCCCGTTCCCTGTGCAGTCAGACATATTTGACTAAGAGGGCTTCATTTTTCCACGCTCTGGCAGTGATGGCGTGCGTTGTCACATCTTCATGACCTAGCCGCCCGCAGCAGCCAAGCAACGTGACGACCAGACGTGCCGAACCAACTCCGGCGTGGCACAGTGGGCGGACGTGTGCGACAAGACATATCGTATCTAGAAAAGCTTTCTCTTGGCATGTGTGCTAGGCACTGTGGACTCCCCTTAGACTATAAAAGGAGGATCCATGCCAGCAGGAAAGGGATTCCGGTTCCAGAGGCTTGAGTTCAGCTTCTAAAGAGACGGAGTTCCCAAGTTAGGGCTAGCTCCTGAGCACCCCTGAAGAACACCTTGTAAGAACAAACCGCATTCATCTCCCACATAGCAGATACACACAGGAGTAGGGTATTACGCCTCCGCGCGGCCCGAACCTGTCTACCTCTTCTGTCACCATTGCTTGCCATCGACCAGACGCCGCAGCCGTCCTGTGAACAACTCCCCTAGCTGAACCTCAAAGGGGGGTCCTCAGACTCCCCGCGGTTGGAGTTCCCTCCTCCGACATAGGTATCTCATTGGAATTTAGTATGAAATCCAAATGGATAGAGAGACATGTACTTGGCACAATATGGCAGCAAAACTGTGTCAGATTTGAACTTGTGCAATGTCAACGTCTTCGCTAAATAGTCCACAACATTTACAAAGTTGTTGACAACATATGTTTTGTTCACGCATGAAGGATCGATAAAACCAATTGGGAGTTTGTTGCTCCTGGCTTTCATCATGTACCTTCTGTAAAAGGGAAGGATGTTAGACATGCAGTTGAAGAAAACCAAATACAAATTCATATTACTTCGTTGTGTAGCTAACTATAATAGTACTTACAAGACCCAGAGCTACATTATACTAATGTTGAGGGCGTATTGTTGGTAAAATTGGAATAGGTTTCTGAAATCTACCCACACCACCCCTTCGTTGTGGTGGAAGTCATCATCAGTATAGTATGCACCAAGAAGGTTGTTGCCCTTTTGCGATTCCTGCATGTACCAGTGATGTAATGTCCTCATCTGAGTCAGTAGGCCGAAGAGTTAGCTCGGATCAACCAATGGATATCCAATTTTGTATTGATATGCGAGTGGTTCCAGGGGGCATTAGGGTCTTTCCTTGGGCATTCTAGTCCATGACCTGCCTTGAAATTTCTAATAAATTCCTGCCTCAGGTGCTTTTTTCCACAACTCTCTCATAATCTTATGGCATCGGCTGTGGAGTGCCCTGTCTCTTCGCCATGGCGATAAATAATTGCTGGATCTTAGGATCCACAGGTTCTTTCTTCTCCTTCTCTGTAGGATGGAGGAGCGACGTGATACTACCGCTCATCTCCTTAGAACTCGGTGGAGTTGGCTCATGAAGCGGTTCTTTGTTCTTCTGTGAAGATGCCGATTTCATCGATCGCGCTGACTTGCTAGAAGTAGCATCATGAGCCCTCTCTTTGTTTGTTGGTTGAGGTGGAGGAGGAGGTCGCGGTGTAGGACTCTTCTGGTGTGGTTCCTTTGGTGGTAACATGCGTCCTGGATGATGTGGAGAAGATAGAACCTCATCATCATCCAGAACGATGTACCGCTTCGGCCATGCGATTTGATTATGTACCACCCCAGAGTTGTTACATCGTCCTCCGATGGAATCTCTAGTCTTACATTCTCGTGCTGGGGCTTCACAATCTCCACATCGACCCTGACATACCCATCTGGAAGTAGAAGTGTCACGCCCAGAATTTCACCAGAATTTCCAAAACTAATTTGTACAATAAATCCTTGTCCAGGAATAAGCCGAGGTACACAAATCAACAATTTGATAAACATAACCAAAAACAATAAATGATATATACTTACATCAGAGACACTTAGTCCTCACACAGAAGAAAACAGCAGCAGAACGGCAACTAGCCTAGCGGCAACACCAAGCCACAGGCAGCTCAACTGGGGTATAAGCCAAACATCAACTTCTTCTCCTCCCAAATCTTCACTCTTATGATTGCAATAATGCAAGACTGAGTACCACCAACCGTACTCAACAATCCACACTAGGAAATGCAATATAATGCAACAGGAATTCCAAAGAAAAGGCATAGTATGGCTTATTTGCATAAAACAATATTTAAAACATTTGCATTTATGAACATTGAAAAACAGTATAGTTTAATTATTATCAACATTTAATCAATCTCTAAACAGCGCTCCAACGCAGTTCAGGCCCAAGCCATATCTCTCCAAACTAGAGCTATCCAGTTCCATCATAATTTATCATTAATGAGTAGCGTGGGACTAATCACTGAAAACATTGCTAGGCTCGCTCATTAACCGCGAGCATGGCTATTTGAATAGTTTTTCTGGCCAGAGGTGTACAACTTAACCACAAGACACAATCTCAACATCATGTCAGCCATGCGTCGCGATACCCGAAAGTACCCAAATAGAGATTGTGATAGGACCCTTCGCATAATATGCCCAACAGAATGGCTATCGGCCAAGTCCCCAGTAAAGGTGGCCTAGCCTCCAGGCTAGAGAAACTCTTGGCTCCCAAACATATGGTCTTATTGGCACTGCCATTGTGGATTTATTGACACTACCACCTATCAACTAAACACACTATGGTGCCTCCTGCTGGGACATGCTACACTACAAGTCCAGCCGTTGTCCATTCTAGCTTGTGGTTAGTACGGTAAATGCTTCGCAACAAGTAGTCCGCAAACTGGTCCTTAACGATTATAAGCATCGCTAGCAACATTCACAACCCTGGTGCTCACAACCCGCCATTCAGTCAAGTTATAGTTGGCACAATTAATTAACCAACCACGACTCACTGTCGTGAAAATATAGCCATTTAACATTAAAGAGTCATTGATGATTGAATTGTTCCCCGAATAAAATGATGCTAAAGTTTCTATGGAGTGCTAAGCAAATCGTAAATAATCCAGCTAGACCATTAAATAGTCATCTAGCTAGTCAGTATTATTCACCCAAGGTATCAACGTATAGATAACAATAACAAAACGGCCATAAATATCAAGGAATGCTGGCTATTAAATAATTACCCATAATAATGTCATTCCAAAACATTTAATACAATAACTTTAAAATAAAATAATTTCCAAAAATGGGATCAACATGCTTAAGGGAATTGTCATGTGACTTGCCTTACAACAAAATGTCTTCAATTACTTTTTCAAACTCTTCTGTAGATTTCGCGACCTTCCAAAATGGCGATTATGCGCGACTACACGCAAAACAAGGAAAATCCTAAGGAACTCGAAATAAATAGTACATAAAAAGTACATAAACAGGTAAATCATAATTTTAGATGAATTTAGGAAGAAGAATGGGTCGTATCAAAGTTCAGACGGAAAAGATACGGCTTCTGGAAGATTGAATTTAGAATAAATCCGATAGAAAAGGAAAAGGAATATTCTTGAAAATATTCCTTCGGAATTAATTATTGAAGGAATTACTTTTGTATAGGAAATTGAGGTAGGACCCACTATCATAGTTTGGGTTTAGGATGGACTAAGTCCACATAGTCGAAGGGCAAATAGCTATGGTGGACTGATGACTTAGCGACACATGGCGATGAGATGGCTGTTAGGATTGAGGTGGCGTCCAAAGTGACAGCTGAGGTGGATTGATGACTCGACTACTAGGACGGATGTGGCTCCAGATTGAGTTATTGGAATCCGATGGTTTAGATTTGATCTGAATCGATCAAATGGCTGGGATTTCTTGGGATTATGTAGATGTACCCATACGTCTGTGTCACCGGGGAGACAATGCTCTAGGTCCCATATGTCATATTGAGAAAAGAGGGGTGTGCCAGGGCTCATCTATCGGTTACAGGAGGGGGATGCCCTCTGGTCATACACACAGAGAAGAAAATCGCCGATGGCCCACTGTCATACAGAGGAGAGGTGACTGCATGTGGGGCCCACGGGCAGAGTCACACAGCGGAGTAGCCGAGCCCAGCCATCCATGGCGGCTCAGCCAAGGAGGACGGCACAGAGACAAGGCGCCGGCGGCGGGGTGTTTCGACAACGACCGGCAACCGACGGGCATGCGACAGCACTGGGGCGGCGGAGCACGGTCATCGAGGGAAGAGGCGGTTCGCCGGCACGGGGCGACAGTTCGACGGCGACGCCGAGGGGAAACCGGTGGGCCAGAGAACGCCGACGACGAGGAACAGAGGGAGAGGGAGATGGAGATGGCTAGCACACAGGCTTTTTGGCTCACCGGCGGCTGGCGAAGTCAACGACGCCGACGGCAGCTTGGGGCCTCCCAGCGACGACCGGCAACTGGACGGTGGCGTCGGAGGGGACAGTGGCGGCGGTAGATGGGAAACAAGGGTGGCTCGGGTGGCGGTGGCTACGGCCCTAGGCGACGGCAGCGCACGAGTAGAAGGGAGTGGTGGCGGCATGCAGGGCAAGGCGCAGCGGCGGCGCTGGATGGGCACGGCGGCGGCGGTAGGGCATAGGAGCGGCGGCGGCTAGGGCTTCCGGGGCTGGTGGCGGCAGTAGCTTTATAAGAGAGGGAGTCCGGGGCGGCGACGGGTGGCGGCAGCTCGTGGATTCAGCGGCGCTACGTGGCAGCACGATGCGGGCCAGGGAGTGGTGGCGGCGGGCCGGGCCGAAGCGGGGTGGCTGCGGCAGCGCAGGCTGGTATGCCGGGGGGCCGAGGGCAGGGCAGGCCGGCGCGGGGAGGGGGAGGGGCGTGGCGGCCTGGGCCAAAAGGCTCGGCCGAGGAAGAAGAACATGCGAAGGAAGAAGCAAGGAGAGATGGCTCGAAGAAGAAGAAGGAAGGAGGAGAATGGGAGAAAAAGAAAAGGAAGAGGGGAAATAGAAGAAAAAGAAAGAAAAGGAAAAGTAGGAGGAGAAAAAGGGAGAGGTTTTTTGAGAATTTCCCTTATTTGGGAAAAATTGGTAATTCGGGGAGAATGTAGATTTGTAGGGAGTTTTGAAATATTCGAAATGTTTGCATAGAGGATATTGGAATATTTTTGGAACCCAGAATTTGTTGAAATATTTGGAATTATGGAATATTCCGAAGATCGGGGTATATATACATATATATTTGAGAGTTGAAGAATATTTGGGGCAAATTAAATATCCAAAACACAAGAATATCTTGGGGGAATCCGAGAAGGGGAATATTTTGTGGAATTCGGAAAATGACGGATATTTTACAGATCCATTATAGAGGTATCTAGAAGAGTGTAAATATTCTAGGGATCAAGGAATTGACAAGAATATTTTATAGGGACTGAAATAGGGCGAAAACTCAGAATATAATAATATTTAGAGAATCCAAATATTTCGTCAGGCATTAGGCTAGGTGGAAACATGGGGATTTAAATAAAACGAAAAGGGGTACTTCATAAAGGAGTCGGATATATCCGAGGATTCGGATTCTGGATTTCAAAGTTTTTTTCGGAATAGGACCTTTCTAGGGATTCAAGGGTCTGGGAATGACGCAAATCATAAGAAGAGGAGGGAAACCAGAGCTTGAGGTGAACGGAGAGACATCAAGGGACTGAAGCAGGTATGACCCGAACAGGGGAAAAGACAGGGATTTTATTTTATATTTACTTAATTACTAAATTAATCTTTATTACATTAAAATTAATTCTGGAGCTCCAAAAATTCCAAGAAAATTTCAGAGAGTTTATTAAATCATGGGGAATTTGTCAAAAATAAATGCCACCATGAAACATGAAGAATTCAGTATTGTAAATACTCAAACGCTTAAAATATTTTGACAAAACCCCAGGAATATAAAAGCGTCTAAGTATTTATTTAAAATTTTCAACTTGGGATTTTTAATATTGGAAATTTCAAAATTTTATTCAAACACTTTTCTGAAACAAAAATTTTCTAGTGTATTCTTGTATTTCTATTTGCCCAAAAATAATTTTTAATTAAAGTGATTTTTAGGGTGTGACAAATCCACTCCCCTTACAGAAATCTTGTCCCGGGATTTGGGGCGGCTAGAAGGAAAAGGGGTTTAGTTGATCTTCAACTCTTTCCTTGTTCTACTGAATTTACTTTATCTAGTCCTTTATCAATCAACTTTCTTCCTACTTTCCCACTAACTGTTTCTTAGGATTCCCATACTTAAATTCTCATAATAGTGATGGAAATATTCATCTGTAACTGCCGGGGTTATTGTAGGTGTCTGCCTGATAGCTACACCACTGCTTTGACGGTTGCTGATTCATGTATCTGTCTTTGTTTCACCGTTATACACGGCCTTTCAAGCTTCTCGCTCGTTATTCTGGTAACATTAACCCGAATGACTCCATAATCTAGGTCTAACGCATCTACGTATACCTGTCGATCCTTGTTTAACTAACTTTCATTGATAATTGGGTCAGTCATCTTACCACTTTATTCGTTCAATTATTTCTTAACTAATTGATCCATGGTCGGGATTCTTAAATCCTGATGTCGGTACCCGAGTCCTGTTGAGTACTTGTTTCGACTCTTCTATTTAGGGCGTACTATCCATCTTGCCAAGATTTATGATTCAACTTAATATTTATGGTCATAAGTCCTCCCTGTACCCGCTGAGCTCAAACTGAACACCATCCAATCATGCTTTTGGGTTGCATGAGGTTATCCTTTGTTCCTAAGTGATCACATTATGAAACTCCTGACTACTACTCTAATGATCCAAGTTCTCCATTGGGATGTGAGTTTAAAGACTCTTCGTCCTCTGATATCTCGCTTGACAATCCAATCCTTCCATCTTTGACTTCTGTACTTGATGCTTCGATCTTAGGTACCATTTGTCCGTGTAGATAGACTTAACTGTAGCGGCGACTGATATTATCCATGAAGAGAATAACTTGGTCAGGCTTACTTTTCCCACCATAAACTGACTTTCACTAACTCCATCGAGAGTTAGGCATGTCTTCTCTTCTTCCAATTTCTGATACTACCGATTCGTCTTTCCTTTATTGTAGTGATTGTTGTGACCGTGACGTCATCGATGCTTCTCTGCGTTGACTGGCGCTTCGGCTTTGGATGTAGTCTCCAGAAATTATCCATATCCAAGCGTTGTTTTTCTGGTCTCGATTGTAACTGGTAGGGCTGTTCTCTAGAGAAAGTTGGCGAGGATGATCCATCAATCCTAGCTTAACTTGTCCCTTAATATCCCGCATCATGTTCTTGTTATCTTCCTGACAAATTGCTTTGAAAATGAATTAAGCTAACTGTTCATTACTGGTGCCTTCTTAAGTCTGCATAAAGGTTAGCTCTATTTGGCAGACATATACCAAACACTAGCTTCCACTTTCCAACAAAGGTCTACTGACTCTTGGTGAACTAGGTTTTACGACAAAATCGAGTTTGCATATCTTGAGGTGGAACAGGGTTACAACTGCAGTCGGCATGATCCAAAAACTAATTCCCACGTAATCTCTTCCTCCAAAACATCGTGTATAAACTGCTTATCTATGGTGAAGGGATCAATGGGAAGAGAAAGTATAGAGCAAAGAGAGAGAGGAGCATCTTCTTTACTAAATATTTAAATTATTACTGAATTGTAATGAATAGAGTTATTGGTTATTACACTGCCAGACTAGTATGGCCATATCACTAGTTGACATACGCTATATGCTATCCAAGCATACAAGCACAAAAGGAGCAAGCGCCGGCACACAAACAAGCAAGTTAACATACACGACTAAACTAAACGGGAAGAACTACTCTTGAGGGTGCAGCTTAGGTTTTAGGAAGGTAATTGAAGAGCCTCTTTGACTTCTTTGGCTATTTTGACGTTCCTTCCCCAGGTACGGCACTGGTAGCTCCAAGGCGAAGGGGTTTGGCTTCCACTGACGAGTTGTCTTCTTCCGACTGAGGGGCATCAGCTTCTTTTTTCAATTCCCTGAGCTCCTTTTCCATTTCTCGGATCCGCTTATTACGTAACTCCTGGTTCTATTGGGTCAGTTGATCCACATGTCCCTGCAGCCTATTGATCTTCATTTGATGTGCATGAATCTGGATTCTGGTTCTTTCCTGTTAATTGGCGTGAAGGTCATCCAAATAATGTAGCATCGTCCTCATGTGCACTATCACTATATTGTCTTCATACCAAGTATTTTCACAACCATTCTGCAGACCTGACCAACTGTGAGAGGGATGATAGTGATACACCGTATTTGCCAGAGCAGTGTTGAAGTGATGACGGAGCTGGCATAAAGCTTCATAAGATACTTCCTCTCGAGCAGACAGGAAATGATTGGCTCCGGCGGTGAAGACAAATCGAGGAAGATCTTCTCGATTGGAGTCGAGTGTCACCATGATCTTGCAGCAGAAATCCATACCGTTGTTGGCAATTGTGTGGTGGTACACTGGCAAAGTCTCATATCTGATTTCGGCAGCCATGCGGCAAAACTTTGTCGAGAAACCACTGTCTCCAAGGTACATGCTTTCTCTGTTGGCCATCTAAAACAATGTTGAAAATTTTGAATTAGTAATCCTTCTTTTTTTGCCTCTGTTAGGGGTAAAGAGGGAAAAATCAAACATAGAATAGGGAGAGCAAGAAGATTTTTGCAAATAGATTTTTCAAAAAAGATGTCCTTATGGTCTGACCGTTTGGCTTATTCTACAGTCAAGTTTTTACTCTGATACCAACTTATCACGCCCAAAAATTCACCAGAATTTCCAAAGCTAATTTGTGCAATAAATCCTCGCCCAAGAATTAGCCGAGGTACACAAATCGACAATTTGATAAACATAACCAAAAAGATAAACGATATATACTTACATCAAATGCACTTAGTCCTCACACAAAAGAAAACAACAGCGGAACGGTAACTAGCATAGCCGCAGCACCAAGCCACAGGCATCTCAACTGGGGTATAAGCCAAACACCAACTTCTCCTCCTCACAAATCTTCATTCTGATAATTGTAATAATGCAAGACTGAGTATCACCCACCGTACTCAACAATCCACACTAGGAAATGCAATATAATACAACAGGAATTCCAAAGGAAAGGCATAGTATGGCTTATTTGCATAAAACAACATTTAAAACATTTGCATTTATGAACATTGAAAAATAGTATAGTTTAATTATTATCAATATTTAACCAATCTATGAACAGTGCTCCAACGCAGTTCAGGCTCAAGCCATATCTCTCCAAACTGGAGCTATCCAGTTCCATCATCATTTATCATTAATGAGTAGTGTGGGACTAATCACAAAACATTGCTAGGCTCGCTCATTAACCGCGAGCACGGCTACTAGTCTGCGAACCGGTCCTTAACTGTTATAAGCACCACTAGCAACATTCACAACTCTGGTGCTCACAACTCACCATTCAGTCAAGTTGTAGTTAGCACAATTAATTAACCAACCACGACTCACTGTTGTGAAAATATACCCATTTAACATTAAAGGGTCATTGATGATTGAATTGTTTCCCCACATAAATTGATACTAAAGTTTCTATGCAGTGCTAGGCAGATCGTAAATAATCCAGCTAGACCATTACATAGTCATCTAGCTAGTCAGTATTATTCACCCAAGGTATCAAGGTATAGATAACAATAACAAAACGGCCATAAATGTCAAGGAATGTTGGCTATTAAATAATTACCCATAATAATTTCATTTCGAAACATTTAATGCAATAACATTAAAATAAAATAATTTTCACAATTGGGATCAACATGCTCAAGGGAATTATCGTGTGACTTGCCTTGCAACAAAACGTCTTCAATTGCTTTTTCGAACTCTTCCGTAGACTCCGCGACCTTCCGAAACAGCGATTATGCGCGACTACACGCAAAACAAGGAAAAAACCTAAGGAACTCTAAATAAAAAGTACATAAAAAGTACATAAACAGGTAAATCATAATTTTAGATGAATTTAGGAAGAAGAATGGGTCGTATCGGAATTCGGACGGAAAAGATACGACTTCCGGAAGATTGAATTCAGAATAAATCCGATAGAAAAGAAAAAGAAATATTCTCAGGAATATTCCTTTGAAATTAATTATTGAAGGAATTACTTTTGTATAGGAAATTGAGGTAGGACCCACTGTTATAGACTGGGTTTAGAATGGACTAAGTCCACAGAGCCGAAGGGCAAATGGCTGTGGTGGACTGATGACTTGGCGACACGTGGCAATAAGATGGCTGTTAGGACTGAGGTCATGTTTGAAGTGGCAGCTGAGGTGGATTGATGACTCGACTGCTAGGACGGATGTGGCTCCAGATTGAGTTATTGGAATCCGATGGTTTGGATTTGATCTGAATCGATCAGACGGCTGGGATTTCTCAAGATTATGTAGGTGTACCCATATGTCTGTGTCACCGAGGAGACAATGCGCCGAGTCCTACATGTCATATTGAGAAAAGAGGGGTGTGCCAGGGCTCATCTGTCCCCTGTCGGTTACAGGAGGGGGATTCCCTCTGGTCATACACATAGAGAGGAAAATTGCCGATGGCCCACTATCATACGGTGGAGAGGTGACTGCATATGGGGCCCACGGGCAGAGTCACACAGCGGAGCAGCCGAGCCTGGGCATGTGACGGCACCGGGGCGGCCGAGCATGGTCACCGAGGGAAGAAGCGGTTAGCCGGCGCGGGGCGACAGTTCGACGGCGACGCCGAGGGGAAACCGGCGGGCCAGAGAACGCCGACGACGACAAACAGAGGGAGAGGGAGATGGAGACGGCAAGCACGCAGGCTTTTAGGCTCATTGGCGGCTAGCGAAGTCGACGACGCCGACGGCGGCTTGGGGCCTCCCAGCGACAGCCGGTGACATGACGGCGGCGTCGGAGGGGACAACAGCGTCGGCAGATGGGAAACAAGGGCGGCTCGGGTGGTGGCAGCTACGGTTCTAGGCGACGACAGTGCACGGGCAGAAGGGAGCGGTGGTGGCGTGCAGGGCAAGGCGCAGCGGCGGCGCTGGATGGGCATTGTGGCGGCGGTAGGGCATAGGAGCGGCAGCGGCTAGGGCTTCCGGGGCTGGTGGCGGCGGTAGCTTTATAGGAGAGGGAGTCCAGGGCGGCGACGGGTGGCGGCAGCTCGCGAATTCATGGCACGATGTGGGCCAGGGAGCGGTGGCGGCGGGCCGAGCCGGAGCAGGGTGGTTGCGGCGGCGCAGGCTGGTGGGCCGTGGGGCCGAGAGCAGGGCTGGCCAGCGCTAGGAGGAGGAGGGGCATGACGGCCTAGGCTGGAAGGCTCGGCCGAGGAAGAAGAACAGGAGAAGGAAGAAGCGAGGAGAGATGGCCCGAAGAAGAAGGAAGGAGGAGAACGGGAGAAAAAGGAAAGGAAGAGGGGAAATAGAAGAAAAAGGGAGAAAGGGAAAAGTAGGAGGAGAAAAAGGGAGAGATTTTTTGAGAATTTCCCTTATTTTGAAAAAATTGGTAATTCGGGGAGAATGTAGATTTATAGGGAGTTTTAAAATATTCGAAATGTTTGCATAGAGGATATTGGATTATTTTTGGAATCCAGAATCTATGGAAATATTCGGAATTACAGGATATTCCAAAGATCAGGTGTGTATATATATATATTTGAGAGTCAAAGAATATTTAGGGCAAATTAAATATCCAAAACATATGAATATCTTGGGGGAATCCGAGAAGGGGAATATTTTTTTGGAATTCGGAAAATGACAGATATTTTACAGATCGATTACAGAGGTATCCGGAAGAGTGTAAATACTCTAGGGATCAAAGAATTGATGAGAATATTTTATAGGGACTGAAATGGGGTGAAAACTCAGAATATAATAATATTTGGGGAATCCAAATATTTTGTCGGGCGTTGGCCTAGGTGGAAACTTGGGGATTTAAATAAAACGAAAAGAGGTTCTTCATAAAGGAGTCGGATATATCCGAGGATTCAGACTCTAGATTTTGAGGTTTTTTTGGAATAGGACCTTTCCAGGGATTCAAGGGTCTGGGAATGACACAAATCATAAGAAGAGGAGGGAAACCAGAGCTCAAGGTGAACGGAGATACATCAAGGGGCTGAAGCAGGTATGACCTAAACAGGGGAAAAGACATGGATTTTATTTTACATTTACTTAATTACTGAAATGATCTTTATTACATTAAAATTAATTCTGGAGCTCCAAAAATTCCGAGAAAATTTCAGAGAGTTTACTAAATCATGGGGAAGTAAATGCTACCACGAAACACGAAGAATTTATTATTGTAAATATGCAAACGCTTAAAATATTTCGACAAAACACCAGGAATATAAAAGTGTCCAAGCATTTATTTAAAATTTTCAACTTAGGATTTTTAATATTGGAAATTTCAAAATTTTATTCAAACACTTTTCTCAAACAAAAATTTTCTAGTGTATTCTTGTATTTCTATTTACCCAAAAATAATTTTTAATTAAAGCAATTTTCAGGGTGTGACAGGAAGCCCTTGTAACACCTGCATGCTCTCGCATGGGTATGCTGTGCCCTCAGCCACCTCATTGCTGAGGTGCTTCCATGGTATGTGGAGCTTGCATGAAGTTGGTCTCATTATCTTGTCGATGGGATATTTTGTGTTGCATTGCTGTACTTGGTGCTCCGTAGATGCACAGCTGCTCTTCTTACGACCGACTGGGCTAGGCATTACTGTCACGCTTACTTGCATTTGAGTTAGTGCAGTTTGCAACCTTTCTTCAAACTGCGCCGCCAACCTTGCTGTGTGTTCCTGCAACCTAGCTTCAACTTGCTGATCCATTATTGCCTGGAGCTATGATGAGACCTAAGCAGTGATTGATTCCCGCAGAAGACATGTCTCTGCATGCTTGCCCCTACTACGAGATCTGTAGCTGTTGACTGATTCTAGAAACCCGAGCTTCCATGGAACCATTCCTACTCCCCTCATGCGGCCAGAGTGCTCTTTGTTTCCAAGGGCGAGCGGTAGCTCATCATTCTCACAGTCTGGCACAAACTCTCCCTGTGATGATTTAGGTTAGCCTCGGCTAACCTCTGGTTTACCTCCTCTTCTCGAGCACCTCTTGGAATCAAGCTCCCATCATCCGATAGACTGGACCCCCTTGCCATAGAGTAGTTTCTCATTCTCCTTGTCCATCCTTTCACCGTTGTTTGAACACCTTTTTTCTCCAACTCCTCCTCCCGAAGATCCCATTCGTGCTCCTTGTTCAGATAACTTCTAGGGCCAAGACTATGGGGATCTGTATTCTTCAGGGAGTTGACCTTATTATGTGTGCTAATCCGTTGGGATTTGTCAGATGTCTTGTATTCAACGAATTCATCCTAGAAATCCTTCAAGTTTTTCCAGCAAGAAAGGTTGAAGTCCGATCTCTCTCCCTTTTCTACAAAGTTCTTGTATAGGTCAGCCTTATACTTCTTGAATAGGATCACCATCTCTGTTAGGCTCACTTTCTTAGCTGGCTCAAGCGAACATGGAGGAAAGGTGATCTTCTCCATCAGCTTGGACCAGCACATGTTCTTTTCTTCAGCAGGCATCACCAATAGATCTGGGCGAGTTCGATCGGATCTGCAGGCTTGATACTTGACAGGAACGAAATCCCTGACAATACATCCACACGCCGTTCTCCAAGCCTTCACAGCACTAAGCGGCTTAACGGGGTTACCATTCGCTACCAGGGCCGTAACTGTATACCTTCCCTTCGGCATTCTGTTTGGTCCTCTTGGAACATGTGCCCCTTGTTCATTGCCGACGGAGGGCTCAGAATGGCCAGATGCCTTCAAAACATCATAGGAATATCAATATACCGAGTTATAATGACAGGTGATTTAATCTATACACATGAGGTGTTTATTTACCGACGCGTTCTGAGGGTCTTGATTCTCCTTCAAGTTCAGGTAATTGGAGGGGCTTCCACCCGGGCTGGAGTCCCCATCTATATCATCGTTCGGGCCTTGTCCGTGTGCCATTTCTGCCTTTCAAAACTAATAAAAACATATCGATAAACAATACAGAATACTATCTTTGTATACGCTGGGTACAATTAGTGACAGCTTTTAATTGTCATTCGATTGGTCTCCTCAGCTCTCATGAGCTGCCTATACATATAAATGGATTGATCATCTACTGTGTTTAATTCTAACTTGTGATAAAGTGATTATATATATAAATGGTCAGAGGCTCAAAAATGGTTAGTTAAAGATTACCAATCCACACTGCATAGCCAAACCACACTGCATAGCTCATCACCATAATTTTTCAGAGAATAATGAGCATCAGTATTCATCAGCATAAATTTTCAGAGAATAATGAGGTAAATTATTTTTACTGAGTGGCGACATGCTTTTTATGGATTTGCTGCATTTGTCCCCCAACTCTGATCAAGGAAAACATATCTACTGTTCCTGGACACCAATAGCTACACAAACTAGAAACCATGCACATATACACCCAACTCTGATCACAGCCATGGGATTGATTAAACTATCATCAGCACCATGCATGACAGAAAGTGCCAATCTGTTTTTTTTTTGTTTCCTTCGCAACTCCTTCCTCAATGAGAGGATCTAGGCTTTACCAAAGATCAATCATGTATAATTCCTAGTGTGTTTAATTAAACAGAAACACACTTAATTAATTTGCAGCTAGCTTTCAAAGAAAAGGGTTAATTTCTAGTGCTCCTATTTTAACAATCACCACTGCATAATGGGATTAACTGCACAGAATGTGTTCATAGAAAGATTAAACATGACCATATATTCAGAAATTACCACTGCATCCTATTTTAACAATCACCACTGCATTTGAATATGTTCATATATTCAGAAATAAGCATCACGAGCAACTAGGAATATGTTCATCTCTGACACTAAAGTCACCAACCTTGATCATTACAAATGCACACAGAATTGTGTTTAGGATATCCATGGGCAGAGCAAAACAAAGAAATACTAATTTAATTAGTGTTCTGCTACACAAAGCTAGAGAGTTGAAAGAAACAAGCAGCTGATGAATCGGCCCTCACACTAAAGAACTGAAACTTTTACAGAACAGTAGCTGTGCAAAGCAACCATGATCTACGATGGTTCAAATCTGAATTCCCATGGTAATTTGCATCTATTAAATTCTTAAAATTTAACCACTGTAATCTATATCAACTAGTTCAGTCAGTTTACATTCTCAGTTTGCCTATCAACAGTTAAATGATTGCCACTCTATATCAACTGGTTATGATTCAAATGTAATTTCTGCTAGCTAAAAAGGAGTATATATCTCTGAATTAATACAACACAGAAAAGCTCCTACCTAATCTATATCAACACAGAAGACCTCCGGCCTCCAAGGAGATCAATCACGTCATTCAAAGTATAATCACAGAAGATCAATCATGTATAATGTGAGAAGGGCGAGCTGACCTCCGGGGTCCAAGGATGCAGAGGGTGTTGGATAATCCTGGCTCAGTTGGTTCTTGATCATCGTTTTTAAACTCAGCCAAATAAGGAGAGCTGAGGTCAATCTTAGCTAAAACTAGGCGCATATGTAACGGCCTAATGCATGCTGCGGAGGTCCTCTGTTTTTTCAGTTAGTAGGGGTAGAAGTAGTGGTGATCAGCACGATTCCAGATCGTGGAGAGCACAGTGTCCTGGCCGATCGTGGCTGCAAAATTCTCTTTGTATTCACATGTATTTAAGTGGCAATAGAGTCAGAAAACTCTGCAAGGTTGCGGCACCAAAATTTCACTTGAGTTCGTGTGTGTGTGTTCGTTGATCCTAAGCTGTCTTCCTCGGCTTCGGCGTCGGGCGTCGGTGAGCTGAGGACGTCAATTGGTATCAGAGCAAGGTTCCATCGGTGGGTTCGCAATCGCATAGTCGAGTGGGCACTCATGCCGCGCGGTCGCTCTGTGTCGCCACCTCGTCGCTGTCACAGGGACGCGACGTCGTAGCCGGGGAGCGGCAGCGGCAATGGCGGCTCGGGGAGAAATCTGGTGATCCACCGGGTCACCAAGGAGGTCAGTGGGAGTGGGCAGTACCCGACTCTCACACGGACGAACTACCACGACTGGGTGGCACTGATGCAAGTGATGCTCCAGGCACGCGGCCTCTGGCAGGCCGTGAGTCCAGGCGGCAATGACGTCGATTTCACCGAGGATCGCATGGCACTTGAAGTGATCTCCAAGTCTATGCCGCCGGAGATGATGGGGGCCATGGCGACCAAGCCCACGGCGAAGGCCGCATGGGACTCCATAAGCACGATGCACGTCGGCGTTGACCACGTGCGGTGTGCCAAGGCGAACACGCTACGGCGAGACTTCGATGGCTCCGTTTCCGCAACAGCGAGAGCATCGACGACTTTGGCGTACGCATCAATGCGATCGCGCACCAACTGGCGGTACTTGGTGAGCGCCAAAATGATGAGGACATCGTCAGGAAGTTCATCCAGGCACTCCTAGAGAGGTACGAACAAATTGGAATGGCTATCGAAACCCTGCTTGACTTGAGCTAGGTCTTGGTCGAGGAGTTGATTGGGCGTCTCAAGGCGGCTGAGGAGCGTCACGGCCCTAGCGGCAGGAGCGCGTCGCCAAGCTGAATTTCACCGAGGACAAGCTGGTCGCGCGCGTTGCGTCGCGACTGAAGTTCTCCAGGGAGGGTTCGTCAGGGGGCAACAGGTCCTTGTCCTCAGAGCAGAAGCGTGGTCGCAGCAGTGGCCACAGGTGTGACGGCGGGAGCAGCGGTGGCTCCAAGCCGCCGAAGGCCGCTGGGAGCGGCGCAAAGGTCAAAAAGCCCATCGGCAACGAGTGCCGATATTGTGGCAAAAGGGGTCACTGGGCACGCGAGTGTCGCAAGAAGAAGCGCGATGAGCAGGCACACATGGCCCAGGTAGAGGAAGACGCGGAGCCCACATTGCTCCTGGCAATCGTAGCTACGGACGCTGCTGATACTCCTAGTTGCCGCAAAGACAAGCTCTTCGTCAATCTTGGAGAGGACGGCGACAGCGGCGCCGCGCAATGGGTCCTCGACGCCGGCGACTCCAACCACTCCACTGAGATGTGCCATGCACCGCCGGTGGCCCCTGCTCCCATCCACCTCCGGGAAGGCAAGCTGTACGTGCAACTCGGGGAGAAAGGCGACGGTGACGCCACACGCTGGATTCTCGACACCGGGGCAACCAATCACATGACGGGAGCACGCTCAGCCTTTTCCGACCTCGACACCGGCATTCATAGCACCGTCCGACTGGGGGATGGCTCAGTGGTGGACATCGAAGGGCGCGGCACCATTCTCTTCAAGTGCAAGAGCAGCGAGCACCAGGAGCTTGCCGGCGTCTACCACATCCCCAGGCTGACGGCAAACATAGTTAGCCTAGGCCAGCTTGACGAGGACCACTACAAGGTCCTCATAGAAGATGGAGTACTGAGAATATGGGACTAGCAGCGGTGGCTGCTGGCGAAGGTGATGCGCTCACTGAGTCGGCTTTATGTCCTCAGCCTTGACATTGACAAGCCGGTGTGCCTTGCCGCCCGGAGCTTTGAGGTGGCCTGGCAGTGGCACGCTAGGTTCGGACATCTTGGGTTTCAGGGGCTCAAGGAACTCTCCAAAGGGAACTTGGTGCGAGGCCTGCCACAGATCGACCATGTTGATCAAGTTTGTGATAGTTGCCTCATCGGCAAGCAGCGGCGGCATCCGTTCCCGGCGTCGAGCAAGTACCGGGCCACGCATCTACTCGAACTAGTGCACGCTGATCTCTACGGGCCTATCATGCCAGAGACACCAGGAGGAAAGCGCTTGTTCCTGCTCGCTGTCGATAACAAGAGCCACTATATGTGGCTCGTGCTACTCGCGTCGAAAGATTAGGCTGCCATGGCCATCATCCAGCTCCAGGCACGTGCCGAGGCGGAGGCAGGGCGGAGCATGGGCATGCTCCGCACTGATCGCGGCGGCGAGTTCACGGCGCGCGCATTCGACGACTACTGCGCTGAACAAGGGATCCAACGCCACCTCACCGCGCCGTATACTCCGCAGTAGAATGGCGTGGTGGAACAGCGAAACCAAACCGTGCTGGGCATGGCAAGGAGCATGCTCAAGGCGATGCGCATGCCCAGCTGGTTTTGGGGGGAGGCTATCACCACGGCCGTCTTCATTTTGAACCGGTTGCCGACGAGGAGCGTCAAGGGGATGACTCCGTTTGAATCCTGGTACAGTAACAAGCCTCCCATCCATTTCTTTCATACTTTTGGCTGCGTGGCACACATCAAGGTCACCGGCGGCCACCAGAAGAAACTCGACAATCGCAGTACACCGATGGTGTTCATCGGGTACGAGCCAGGCTCTAAGGCGTACAGGTTCTACAATCCGAACACCGAGCGCGTGCACATCTCGCATGATGCGGTGTTTCACGAGGCAAGGGCATGGAACTGGGGCGAGCCGAAAGATGGCTCCAACACGGAGGAATCGGAGCCATTCCACGTTGAGTTCACGATGGTGATGATCCGTCGCCGGGAGCAAACCGTGTCACAGGTAGGGGACATGGTGGATGTGCCGTTTGCGGAGGGCACGGGTGGCACGTCGTCTACACCAGGCTCACTGGGTGCGTCAACATATGCGCCGGGCTCAGAAACATCGCCAACAACACCAAGAACACCTACGCCAGCACCGCCTGTGGAGTTCACATCACCGCCAGACGGTGATCTCGACCTCGACAATGACCACGGCGACGACGCACCCCTCCGGTTCAGGGCGATGGATAATGTCCTTGGACCAGTGGAGGTACCTGGTCTGGCGGAGCGGGAGTTCGTGGTTGACGAAGAACTGTAGCTCACCATCGGCGACGAGCCTGCTACGTTCGAGGAGGCGCGCGGTGAGGAGTGTTGGCGCAAGGCGATGACGGAAGAGATGGCATCGATCGAGCAGAACAAGACATGGATACTTGTTGATCTACCCTCAGGCCATCGTCCAATTGGCCTAAAGTGGGTCTTTAAGATAAAGCATGACGAGCAAGGTGCCATCGTCAAGCACAAGGCTCGCCTCGTCGCCAATGCTACGTCCAGCAGCAAGGCATCGATTTCGATGAAGTGTTCGCGCCGGTTGCTCGGATGGAGTCCGTCCGGATGCTGCTCACTGTGGTGGCCCAGGAAGGATGGCTTGTGCATCATATGGACGTCAAGTCGGCGTTCCTCAACGGCGAGCTAAAGGAGGAGGTGTACGTCCGCCAGCCGCTAGGCTTCGTCACTACTGGGCACGAGGGCAAGGTCCTGAAGCTGAGGAAGGCGCTGTACGGGCTTCGCCAGGCGCCACGGGCGTGGAACATGAAGCTCGACGGCAGCCTGCACGATCTCGGTTTCACACGGTGCGCCAGTGAACACGGCATGTACACGAGGGGCGTCGTGAAATCGCGGGTGGTGGTGGGTGTCTACGTCGACGACCTCATCATCACTGGCACGAACCCGGCGGACATTGATGCGTTCAAGGAGCAGATGCACCAACTATTCAGAATGAGCGACCTTGGCCTCCTCTCGTACTACCTCGGGATCAAGGTCAAGCAAGGGCGGAACGCCGTCACGCTGGGACAGGCGGCGTACACATACAAGCTGCTGGACAAGGCAGGTCTGGCAAGTTGCAATCCAAGCCAAACCCTGATGGAAGTGCGGCTGAAGCTGACGACCAAGAGCACAACGCCGGAGGTCCATGCGACAATGTACTGGAGCTTGGTGGGCAGCCTGCGGTACCTGGTGCACACGAGGCTAGACATTACGTTCACCGTGGGGTACGTGAGCAGGTTCATGGAGCAACCCCGGCAGGAGCACCTCACCGCCGTCAAGCATTTGTTGCGCTACATCGCTGGCACGATCAACTACGGAATCCTCTACCCCAAGCACTTGAGCATTGACAATAGGCTGACAGGGTACAGTGACAGCGATTTTGGGGGAGATGTTGATGAAAGGAGGAGCACCACCGGTGTGATTTTCTTCCTCGGAGAGATGCCGATCTCATGGTAGTCTTAGAAGCAGAAGACGGTGGCGCTTTCTTCGTGTGAAGCGGAGTACATGGCCGGGGCCGTGGGAGCGTGTCAGGCCGTGTGGCTCACTCGGCTGCTGAGCGACGTCATTGGCGTGAAGGTGCAGCCGCCGGTGTTGAAAATGGACAATCAGTCCGCACTCGCGTTAAGCAGGAACCCCGTTCTCCACGACCGAAGTAAGCACATCGACACTAAATTTCATTTCATCCGTGAGTGTGTGGACAGCGGGAGGATTTGCTTGGACTATGCGAGCACTCAGGAACAGCTTGCAGATGTCCTGACGAAGTCGCTTGGGCGTGTCAAGTTCTGTGAACTGCGTGACAAGATCGGCGTCGTCAAACTGAAGTAAACCGAGCAAGTCTTAGGGGGAGATTGTTGGATAATCCTGGCTCGGTTGGTTCCTGATCATCGTTTTTAAACTCAGCCAAATAAGGAGAGCTGAGGTCAATCTTAGCTAAAACTAGGCGCATATGTAACGGCCTAACGCATGCTGCAGAGGTCCTCTGTTTTTTCAGTTAGTAGGGGTAGAAGTAGTGGTGATCAGCATGATTCCAGATCGTGGAGAGCACAGCGTCATGGCTGATCATGGCCGCAAAATTCTCTTTGTATTCGCATGTATTTAAGTGGCAATAGAGTCAAAAAACGCTGCAAGGTTGCGGCACCAAAATTTCACTTGAGTTCGTGTGTGTGTGTTCGTTGATCCTAAGCTGTCTTCCTCGGCTCCGGCGTCGGGCGTCGGCGAGCTGAGGACGTCAGAGGGGGCGGAGTCCAGGTGGTGGTGCTCGGCGTTGAGGCACCGGGCGGCGTCCAGGCGATGGTGCTCAGTGTCCAGTCAGTGGTGGTGGCACGTTGTTGAGGCTGCGGTGCTCAGCGGCCAGGGCATCGAGGCGGTGGGTGGCGTCGAGAGGCACCAAGCGCCGTCGAGTCAGCGGTGGGGCGGCGTCGAGGCACCGGGCGGCATCGAGGTGGCGGTGGTGTGGCGGGCAGGCGCTGGGCGGCATCGAGGCGGCGGTGGCGGTGCTGTGTGTGAGCAGTGAAGTGGATGACGGGATGGGATTAGATAGAACGGGGCTGGAGATATATATATAGAAAGATCATCTGTGCCAGGTATTCTCAATACCCGGCACAGATATTACTCATTTGTGCCGGGTATAATTCATATCCGGCACCGATGATTCAAGATCTGTATCGGGTATTGTTAGTACCCGGCACAGATGATTTTAAACCCTAAATCTCACAATTTTATCCTAACATTTTATTTCTAATTTCTAATTGTTATTTCAAATGGATTAAAATAGTAATAAAAATAAATACTAAAAGCATATTTTGTTGTCACATTTTAATTGTAATTGTTATTTCAAATGGATTAAAATAGTAATAAAAATAAATACTAAAAGCATATTTTGTCGTAACATTTTATTTGTAATTATTATTTTGAATGGATTAAAATTGTAATAAAAATAAAAACTAAAAGCATATTTTGTCGTCACATTTTATTTGTAATTATTATTTCGAATGAATTAAAATAGTAATAAAAATAAATACTAAAAGCATATTTTGTCATCACATTTTATTTGTAATTATTATCTCAAATGGATTAAAATAGTAATAAAAATAAATGCTAAAGGCATATTTTCTCGTCACATTTTATTTGTAATTATTATTTCGAATGGATTAAAATAGTAATAAAAATAAATACTAAAAGCATATTTTATTTTCACATTTTATTTGTAATTGTTATTTCGAATGGATTAAAATAGTAATAAAAATAAATAATAAAAGCACAATAGAAATTTAGACATTACTTCAAATATTATACCAAATATTACATGGATACATTGATTAAACGTGGATACATGGGCATCAGTAATAAAAACATAAAAACTAGATTATTGTCTCTATTTTGCTAGAACAAGCACGCCCTCCTCATGATCACGACGTATGTCTGTGGCATCCTTATCGAGCAGATCTTCATCACCCATGTTGACGTTGACTGCGAAGGGAGGTATTTCATAGTCCTGAGTTTAGTCTTCTTCGCTAACAACATTGTCAACTCCGACGATCTTTCTTTTTCCTTGAAGAACCACGTGGCATCCCTTGGCTGATTGGTCAGTCACATAGAAGACTTATGTTACGTCATTGGCAAGTACGAATGGCTCATCATTGTATCCGATTTGCTTTAGATCTACGGTAGTCACTCCATCTTTTCCGATCCTTATACCCCTATTGATATTAACCCATTGGCACCTAAATAAAGGGACCTTAAGACCTCCATAGTCCAGCTGCCATATATCATTTATGACTCCGTAGTATGCATCCTTGTGGCCATCACTGTTGTAGGCATCATAGTGGACAGCACTGTTCTGGTTTGTACTCTTCGCATCTTGCCTCTTCGTATAGAAAGTAAACCCGTTGATAACTTATGCTTCGAATGTCAAGATTGTGTTAGATAGTCCACGATCCAAATGTCTTAGCTGCTCATTGTCTATGCCCGTATTAATGATGTGCACTTTCAGCCAATCACCGAAACGAAGCCTATGTTGCTTCAAGATCCATGCTTCTGATCTTGCACGATTTTGTCTTCGCAGCATGTTCAAGTGAATGTCGAAATACTGGGACACTACTACTGATTGTTGCAATATCCCGATAAGGCTATCACAAACATTCTTTTTGATGTGCATGACATCGATCGCATGACGAACATCTAGATCCACCCATTATGGCAAGTCCCAAAACATAGATTTCTTCTTCCATAGAATTGGCACGTCGTCCTGTGATGGTGCACTGCAACATCCCCTACCAAGGGTAACTCTGACGTCCTTCACCTTTTGGAATATCTTTTGCCCGGTTGTATGCCTGGAGCCGTGCCATCTTCCATGGTCCCATCAAACTCTCTCTTGTTCTTGCGGTACGGGTGGTGTGAACAGAGGAACCTCTGGTGACACATGTAAACCATTTTTCTTGAGTTGGAGAGTTATAGGTGCGCAGTGTCATCCAAGCATTGCACGCATGCGTTGGCTCCTTTCACCTTCTATCCTGTGAGGTTGCCTAGCACTGGGTAATCGTTGATTGTGACAAATAACATTGCACCCAAATCAAAGTAGGTCCTTTTGTACGCATCCCACACTTGTACGCCATTTGTCCAAAGCTAGACAAGATCTTCTACCAATGGCTTTAGGTACACATCAATATTGTTGTCGGGTTGTCTTGGTCCTTAGATAATCAGTGGAATCATCATGTACTTGTGCTTCATCCATAGCCAGGAGGGACGGTTGTAGATACCAAGCACCACTGGTCAGGTGCTATGATGATTACTCATATCGCCGAACAGATTCATTCCATCCATACTCAGCCCAAATCTTACATTTCTTGTTTCTGACGCAAACTTGGTGTACTTCCTATCAATGTTTCTCCATTGGGCCCCATCGGCTGGGTGTCGAAGCATTCCATCTTTCATACGCTCTTCGGTGTGCCATCGCATCATCTTCGCATGGTCTTTGTTTGTGTTCAGACGCTTGAGCCGAGAAATTATAGGGAAGTACCACACCACTTTTGCCGGGACTCGCTTCTTGCGCTTCTCACACTAGTCTGCTTCATCAACACCATCCATGTGTTTATATTGTGATACTTGACACACCAGGCATGCATCCAGGTCTGCATACTCTTTGCGACAAAGAATGCAGTTATTTGGACATGCGTGTATCTTCTGAACTTCTAGTCCTAGTGGACAGATTACTTGCTTGGCCTGGTATGTTGTCTCCGGTAGGACGTGATTATCTGGAAGAATCTCCCCTAAGAGAGACAGTAGCTCTATGAAGCTTTTATCTGACCATCCATTGCTTGCCTTGAGCTGCAACAGTGACAAGACCGCATGTAATTTTGTCTCGTTGCAGCCAGAAAAGAGAGGTGTCTCATTGTCCCTACGCATGCGGTCAAACTTCTCTCTTTTCTTCATCAGCCTTCTACGAAGAATTCGAATTTGGTCAAAGGCGGACACGAAGAGGATGTCCGTGGAGCTACCTCCATCGACCAATATGCGGTGCACGTCGGCCTCCGCCACGCGCGCTGTGATCACCATGGCATCATTGTGGGGGAATAGGCAATCACGCTCGTCCTCCAGAATAAACGTGATGGGTACTCCAGCCCAAGCCAGGGCCGGTGGGCGGCCAGTTGTAGCAACGTGGTGGACGCCCCGGGCGTACTCGCGACGTTAGCGCTTGGAGTCGTGGGCCGCTGAGCTACCCCCGGTGATGGGGAGGACAACCTGCACCGGTTCTTCGTCTTTTACATGTTGGACGGGGGCCACATGCGGCTGGGCGTAGCCGAGGAGGGGTGGTGGAGGTGGGAGCGCGTGGTATGCTTGAGTGGGGGGTGGGGCCTGCGGAGCTGCGTAGTACGCCTGCGGCTGGTATGCGTGGTCCCGGGGATTGTGCTCGACCGCCCGGGGGTAGCCCTAGTGATGCCACTGGTCAAGCACTTGGTAGTATGCATTGTGCCCTACCAGCCAGCCTTCGCCGCGGGCTTCCTGGCCGTGAGTTTGGCGGTCTACTCTTTTTGCCGTGATGGTGCGGTAGTTGTCAAAGACGTGTGTGTTGTTTTGGCCATTCAGGGCGCACCAATATGGGCCCTCATGAGGCCACGTGCCTCTTCTCAAGTGCGGCTGTCGGCTTGTCTGCTGCCTCCATGGCCTCGCCCTCGCCCTCGCCCACGGGCGGGCTCGGCATCTATGGCATTCACCTCTCTCCTCCTAGCGTTCTGTCGGTTCCTGCGGCCGCCATGGCCGCTTGCCTCTTGGCCTCCGCGGTCTCCGTGGGGGCCCCGCTTGATGCGGGGCGTCTGTCTGCGCAGCCGTCACAGCCTACGCCTTGACCGTGTCCGACGCCGCGGCTGGGGCGGGTGCGTCAGGAGGTACTTGCCTGGTCGGCAACGGCGGCAAGCCCCTTGCGACCCAGCGCCTAATGGTTTCTTCATCGGAGTGCGCATATTCTTCAAACTTGTTCATGAGCTTCTCCACTGTCGTCACCGGCTTCTAGTGCAACTGGCTAAAGAGCTCGCCTCCCTCCATCAAGCCTTGCTTTGCAGCGTCGATGACGATGGTGTCGGACAGGCCCTCTATTTGGGACTTGGTGACGGTGAAACACCGAAAATAGTCTCGAAGCGTCTCGTCAGCTCGCTGCTTGACGACAAACAAGCTACCGGAGGTCATGGGCTCGACGAAGGTGCCCTGGAAGTTGTTGCAGAAGGCGTCTCGGAGTTGGGCCTAGCTATGGACGGAGTCGGGTGGTAGTGCCCAAAACCAGCACTGGGTGACGTCGTCGAGGGCCAACGGAAGCACTTGGCCATGGTGGCTGTGCCACTGCAGCTGTCCTCGATGGCCAGAGCGTAGCTCTTGGCGAATTCCTCCAGGTCCATCTCACTGCGGTATTTGGTGAGCTTCGGAGGGCGGAAGCCCTGCGGGTACGACACCGGCTGGAGCTCTGCGGCCAGCGGGGACTTCGATCTATACATGGGCTGGAGGTGAGCATGGCGCTCGATCGCTGGTGTGCGTGGATCTACTTGTGTTACACACGTCGCCACCTCCGCAGCCGGGGCCCTCGTGTCGGTGGCGCTTGTGGTCGCGCATTGAACTGTCACGAGGGCGGTTTGGAGTTCATTGATTTGGGCCTGTACGACGATCACTGATGACGCCCCCTCACCTCTGATTGAGGCCACTACCACGCGAAACTCCTCTAGTTGGGCTCGGAGGGCCGCAGCGAGGTCGTGTGTGGGCAGCGGAATCAGCGCCCGACCTTGCTCGTGGGGGAGGTTGTGCTCCTGCGCCGCGACACCGGCGCCACCGCCCATGGCATTATCGTCAGCACGCGGGGGAGCGGCGGCAGCCACGGCTCAAGGAGAGGCGGGTTCTCCTAGTCGGGATGGGCGGCGCTCGGCCCTCTGAGAGCGGAGCACCACACCCCCGACAGTTGCAGCCCTTCATTTTGGGGCTATTCCCCTTACGCGGAGCACCGCAGGGGTTGACTCAAGAGACTTGCCTTGAGGACTATGTCGATCCCCACGGACGGCGCCAATGTTGGAACTGAGTCCAACAGGGGAACATACTAAATGTCAAGAAGTGTATATTCTGTTAAGCTTGCCCCTTCTTGGGGGACCGTTACATGCTTTTATAGCCTCATGATGCACACGGGAAGTTACAAGGTTATCCCCCAATGCCGGGGTGGCCAATAGGTGGCCCCCACTCCTAGGGCTAAATGGTAAAATCACTTGAGGCCTGAGGAGACGGCGCATTATGTCCCCAGCCGGGTGAATCCCATGGATCCTGGGATTGACAGCACAGCGACGTGCTACCGGGATCCACGGCCTCGACTGCTGCTCCCCTATCCCGCTTGTCCGGAGTGGGTCAACCGGGTAGGTGATGTCGATGTTTTGTATCGGCAATAAGAATATGGGGTTACTCGTGAGACATAAACTCAATGGATTGCAAAGGAACACGAGACGATTTATCCTGGTTCAGGCCCTCAAGGTGAGGTAATACCCTACTTCTAGCTATTGTGTATTACCTTTGAGGTTTCTCTAGTGAGATTGTATGAGTTGCCCTCAGGGGGTGCCCTACCTCCCCTTATATATCGGGTGACAGGGTTACAGGGTAGGAATCCCAGTCGGACTCTGACCAAGGGATTTCCCTCTAGGAATACAATGTGTCTGACTAGGACTATATCCTTTTCTTGTCGTACAAGGTAATATATGCTGAGTCCTATTGTATCCCTAATTACAAGATTAGGCCCATCCTCTATCCGAGTGGTCCTAATGCTTCTCATGAGGTACCCGGGGCCCATGGCCACCACAGCAGCCCCTGAGACCTTGATAGTTGAGTCACAGCTAATGCCAAGTGCTCATCCTCCTTGGAGAAAGCTTCCCGAGTGCCTTGCTCCCAAGTACTCGTTGTTCGAGTGCTTCCCGAGTGCTTCGCTCCCAAGTTCTCATTGTCCGAGTACTTTTTCTCCAAGTTCTGCTTCATATCGGCTAGCAACGAGGCTATGAAGGGCTTCATGGTAAAATACGAATAGTGTGCACCAAATAGGCGCACCTATTAGGTGTAGCCCCCTGACTTTGTGCTTAATTGTGAAACAATTAAACATAAAGTCAAAGATCTTTAACCTCTTAGTCTTTCTCGAGTAGTATACTACTCGGAAATTAGACTCTTTAGCATCATGTCAGTTGGAAGAATTTTTGCTCAGGGCAATTTTTGGATAAGCATGTAAGCCGAGTATCACTTCATGGATTTTAACCCAATATGTGGTCAGGTATAGTCAAGAGATACCTGCATCCCCAATTTTAATGGAGACCAGCTATTGATCCTTATAAGGATATATCCTCGATACCAGTTAAATCATGTAGATATCTTAACATATGTGTCCAACCTTTAGGCTTTCATGAAGCATATCTGATTATTTAATCGGTTTCTGTAAATAGTATCTGTATTGCGATTTTAACACAACCAGCAGTCGGCTCAATAGAGCATACCATTTAGAAACTCATGTCTTGTAGCTCAATACTGAATTAGTCGGCCTAGGCTCACTTATCAGCACAGGCTTTATAAAGCGGGGAGAGAGAAAAGATTCCCCCTTCTTCTCCAATCCATCAATTGTTTCATCTTCCAGCTTCCATGCCCAAAATTTCACGCTCCGCCTCGCTAGGGTTTGTTGTAGCCTACACCCCCACTCAAGACTCGCCAGATTCTGCTCCGCCGCATGCATTCCAAACCTCCACGAATCTTTCCCCCAAATCTTTTTGCCTCCGACAATGCCGAAAGCCCCATTTGAGATTCCTGATATGACCGCCAGTGTCTGGCTGATGTCGGACTGCAGCCCGGTGAAGCTGAAGCTGCTGGAGAAGCGACTGATGCTGCAACATCAGGATGCAATCCACTGGCACACTGCAGAGGAGGAATCGATACTATCGCCCAAATCTGGTGAGACCGTCGTCTTCACCTCATTTTTTGATCATGGTCTCGCCCTCCCAGCTTCAGATTTCCTTCGTCAGCTTCTATCCTTTTATCAAATAGAGTTGGTGAACTTGAATCCCAACTCTATCCTCCATATCTCTATCTTCACCACTCTGTGCGAAGCCTTTTTAGGGGTCAAGCCCTATTTCAATCTCTTCTAGTACCTGTTCCACATAAAGCCCTAGCCACCCAAGAACAAAATCTAAGTCATCAGGGGAGCCAGTCTTCAACTTAGGAACGAGATGAAGAAGACGTATCTCAATGTTCCTCTGAAGACATCACTCAAGGGTTGGCACAGAGAGTGGTTCTACTGCTCAAATCTAGAGTCCTCTCTATCCCCTTTCACTGGTTCTTCTCCAACTGTCCTGCCTAGCTGGTCCTCCGTGCCAACATATGAGGAAATGGGGCAAGTGTACCAACTGATGGAGAAGATCGACCTCCTGAAGAGCACAGGGCTGACTGGTCCCTGGGTGGCAAGGTGTTTCCTCAACCGCCGCACTAGACCTCTGAAGGCCAGGAGCCATTTTGGCTAGGACTACCAAGGCAAGGATGATCCTAGTCGCGAATACCCTGACGTAGTTGACAAGAACAAGGTTACTGATACCCTGCTCAGCTTCTTCATCAATGGGGTAGTGGAGACTGAAGACGAAGAACGTGGCCCCATGCACTACAGCCAGAGCAAGCCTCGGTCACAGGTAATCATGAAAGACTGACATTGAATCGTTATCCTTCTGTGATGAATGTCTGTGGATTTCTATCTGAGAATGTTCTGCAATGCATGATGTATGTTGTTGAAATAATTGCAGGACTGTGTGGAGTTTGATAATGACTCCCAAAATCAGCCGGCCACCAAAACACAGAAGCGGCCAGCCAGCCCTTCTCCTGCCCAACCCAACTCCAAGAGGGCTGGGAAGAAGCCAATTGAAGACCCAAGCAAGAAGAAGACAAGCACGCCGAGTGCAGTGCCAAGGAGCCTGAAGATCAAGGACCCTGCCAGTTTAACTCTAGGCCGCCAAGCCCAAGACCGGCGTTGCCAAGTCCAAGGCCAGCACCACCAAGTGCCTCGACCCATCAGTCGGCCGCATCAGGAACAGAGCCGACTGCGGCCAAATCACCACCGCCAACTGCCGCGTCGACCGGCCCGACAGCTAGCAACTCTCCGCCGCCTTGCAGGCTATCAAGCCCCTCGTAGACATCTCCCGGGGCTCCTAAGTGGAAATTCAAGACTTCCAAAAGGTAATAAATAATAACTTCAATCTTCTAAGAATCTTGAATGATATAGTAAACATCTTGATATTTGGTACATTGTGCAGGAAGCGAGTTGACATAGATCCCAAGGGGACTACGCTAATAGCTCCTGCCATTGAGCCCATCCCAGCCGAGCCAGAACCAGCAATTTCTCCTGCTGAGCCAGAGGCTGCCCTAGCTGCTAAAGTTGAAGTAGCCCTGACGGCAGAATTACCAGCACCGGCCGATCAAGGAGCAGAAACTGAAGCTGCTACTCCAACCCCCAAGTAGATCGCCGAAGCCCCTGCAGCTGCTGAGCTTAGGGCCAGGACCCCATCGTCGGTGATATCGTCGTCTTCTGATGAAAGAGATCTCCCTAGGCTCGAAGCCCCTCCACGCAACTTCCCAAGGACTTTTTATTGGGTCTCCCCGAGAGAGTTGCAGAGAGCTACGAGCACGATGAGACAGCAGCACTAAGTGAGCACTGAAATCATATGTATGCTGCAATTGCTGCGTCCAAGAGAGTCCAGGTATGTAGCGAGTCTGGCCATGCTGAGTGCTTGACAACTCCTGTTGATCTGGTGTTCCACCGTCTGACTCTGATTTCCCTTAGTTTGTGCTGAGTAGAAGATAGTCGATCGCTCGGAGAAGATGAACAAAGTCCTGACTGAGCTCGCCCCCCAACTACAACAACTATGCCAGCTCCAGGTTGCCAAGGACGAACTGGAGCAAACCAGCCAAGAAAGGGAAATGTGGCTAAGGGGGTCGGTAGATAAGCTCAGGGATGAAAACTGGGCCCAAGCTGAAAAGATCAGAAGTAAGTCTTCTATGTTGTCCTCCCGAGTGAATACCGAGTAGATTTCTCCAGCATTGTTAATTCCCGACTGCCATGTTGAGTTTTGACTGCAATCTTGAGTCCCTGACTATTTTGATTTGCAGCCCTTGAAGCTGAGCTGAAAGCCCAGACAAAGGAGAGGGAAAAACAGGACAAAAAGCTAAAGGAAGTGGAGAAGGCCAAAGCCAAGGTGGAGGCTGACTATGCCAGTAAGTCTCCTGCTTGACTGTGGTCTTAGCCTGACTGCTTTGTTGCTCCAACTGCTTATCTTGGTTTAACCAATGTATTTGTCGATGTATCTGAACAGCTTCAAAAGCCAACGCCTAGATCCAATTTTGTGCCTACGCCGAGGAAATTAAGATGATCAAGGAGTCATGGGAAGTGCTTGTCGAATCCGTGAAGGGGCTCCTGGACATCATGCAGCCTCACTATTGTGGAGGCCATGGGCCCCGGGTACCTCATTACCAGTATATGGGTTACTCGGATAGAGGATGGGCCGAACCATGTAATTAGAGATAAGATAGCACCCGACAGGCTTTACCTTGTATAATGAGGAATAACAGTCTTAGTCGGATATGTTTCTATCTCTAAGAAGGAAATCCCTTGGCCGTATCTGGTTGGGATCCTTATCATGTACCCCTGTCCCCTAGTATATAAAGGGAGGCAAGGCGCCCCATGAGGGCACGGAAGATCATTGATCACAAACCACCTCAGAGGAATAACACCTCAACTAGACGTAGAGTATTACCTCACAACGAGGGCCTGAACCAGTATAAATCTTTTCTGTGTTCCTCTGCAATCCACCGAATTGACCTTCACCGAGTAGCCCTATAGTTTTATTGCCGGTGCAAAGCATCGATAGTTGGCGCGCCAGGTAGGGGCTCCGGCGAATTCTTCATCAGCAAATTCGATGGATCCAACAAACGGAGTCGACGGCAACAAGTTCTCCCCCGGAGACAAGATTTCCTTTGGAAGCCTCGATTTCTTTGCCGACCAGATCAGCAACCTTACTTTGGCCGGAATAGATCTAATCCAACCGGCCGAGGAGCCAGCCGATGTAGCGCCAGTCGGCCCACAGGATGTCGCGATCTCCTTCCACGACTTACTACGGCAGTCCTTTACATCGCCAAGCATAGGGACAACTCTCTCCTTCGGCGTCCGACTTGCGCTAGGTCTTGAGCCAGCCCGGGTTGGGCCGAGAAGGGGAGAGATCGTCAATCTCCCACACGGACTCGGCGACGCTGCGGATTTACATCCTGCACAACAGACCCGATCTCCTGCGATTCAGTTTGGACACGGCCAAGTGCCATTTCAGATTGGATCTAGAGAGGTTGGGGTCGTTCTCACTCCGATAAACTACTCGGAGTCTGACTCCAAGTCGGATAATGGTTCGAACGCTAGTTCGGACTCCAGTCTGGCGAGTTTTCTCCTCCCCCGTGAGATCTTCATGGCTTCAACACCACCCTCCGAGGTGCGCCGACTACAAAAGGAGCAACAGGAGGAGGCGCGCCGACTGAAACAACAGGAGGAGGCTGACCACGAGGCTCACAACGACGGGCTGCGTAGAGCTGGGCAAGCAGCCCAGCAGCAGATTCTCCAGACCAAAGTCGGCGATCACGACGTCTTCGTCACGCCGCAACAGAATGTTGTGGCCGCCGCAACTCTGCTGGACACGCTCTAGCTCAGGCCTGATCACCAGGCCACCCCAACTATCGCCAAAATCAAGGCGATGATCACGGCTGCTGCTTGCCAACAACAACAACAGCAGTCGGGCGACACCCTAGTACCGACTAACCGGTCAGGATCTCCAGCAGCGGGCTCGTCGACATCAGCCCGGCATCGGGCGGCCGGCTCAAGTCGGCCACGCGAGGAGTCTAGGCAAACTACACTCGGCAACACTAATAACAACAACCAGTGCCGTCACCAGTATGATCGCCGGCCTAATCAAGACCTCTGAGAGCGCCTATAACATGACCTTCGCCATACTATCAGCGCCCGGTGACATGAGCGACAAGAAGATGAGCGCCGCCGACTAGAAGATGAAAACAAGAGCTTTGGCCTCCATCATGAGTGGTTTAACCACCGTGGTCGAAGCCCGAGCCCCCACGAAGACGAAGGCATCCCAGCTTTCACTCGGGAGCTACAGGACGTACATTGGCCGACTGGCTTTAAGCCCACTGGGATTGAAAAGTATGACGGCAAGACAAATCCCGAGTCCTGGCTCACCGTATATACCCTAGCAGTTCGAGCTGTTGGGGGCGACAACAAAGCCATGGCTAACTACCTCCCAGTTGCGCTAGCCGACTCGGCGAGGACATGGCTGACAGGCCTCCCAAGGCGGTCGATCGGTTCTTGGGGAGAACTCAGGGATCGGTTCATCGCTAACTTTCAGGGGACCTACGAGAGGCCGTCTTCAGAGCACGATCTTTATCAGCTACACCAGAAGAAGAATGAGTCTCTGCGAGATTTCATCAAGAGGTTTTCCGAGAAGCGTAATAAAATCCCAATGATCTGTGACGAGGCTGTCATCGCCGCCTTCCGCAAGGGAGTGAAAGACGCCCCGTTCATCGCGAAGTTCACTCGGAAACCACCGCCGTCTGTCCAGGCTCTGTTCGACATGGCCAATAAATACGCCGACTCGGCTGAAGCAATCATAGAGGCCCTCGACGAGAAGGAGTCCCGACAGAAGGACCAAAAGGCGAAAGCTGACAACGAGTCATCTCAAAACAAGTCTGGAAGCCGCAAGCGGAAGTCGGACAATGAGGTGGCCAACATGGAGTGCACTCTGTCGCGGCCCCAGCGGAATAACGACTACCAGAAAGTCATGAGCGGGCCATGCCCCTTCCACCCCAAGGGCAAGCACGTGGCCAAAGATTGCTACATGCTAAAGAAGTTTGCCTCCGAGCAAGCTTCATCATTTGGTGCCGACAAGGACAAAGACAAGCCAGATCAGGGTCTGGCCGATGATTTCCAAGATCCTTAGGCCGAGCTCAATCACATCTTCGGAGGGCCGTCCGCGTACGAGTCCAAGCGCAAACAAAAGGTCGCGCGACATCAACACGGTCTCTACATCGGACACCCCCCAGTACCTGCGCTGGTCAGAGATGGCCATTACCTTCAATCGCGCAGATCACCCAGATCGGGTTTCTCACCCGGGATGTTACCCACTCGTCCTGGACCCGGTCGTCAGACACATCAGGCTGAAGAAAACCCTTATCGACGGAGGTAGCGCGCTCAACATCTTCTTCGCCAAGACTTTGGACGAGATAAATATTCCTCGTTCAGAACTACGGCCAAGTACTGCACCCTTACACGGGATAATTCCCGGCCTGTCATCAACTCCACTCGGGCAAATAACCTTGCCGGTAACCTTCGGCATGCAGGATAACTTCCGCAAGGAAAACGTCTGCTTTGAGGTCACCGACTTCGAGACCACGTACCACGTGATACTCGGACGACTGGCACTCGCCAAATTCATGGCGATACCGCACTATACATACATGGTGCTCAAGATGCCTGGGCCAGCAGGAGTCCTCTCCCTTCACAGCGACATCAAGCAAGCCTTCACCTGCGACAAGGAGAGCTGTGAACTGGCTCAATCACAAGAGGCGGCAGTCGGGCGCGATAGCATTCAGCAAGCCGTCACAATTGAAGTTGAGGAGGATCAAGTTCCAACGAAAAAGGCAGCAAAGTCAGGAATTTCAGCGGACTCTGACACGAAGAAGATCCCCCTAGACCCTTCCGACCCCTCCAAGACTGCTCTAGTCGGGACCGGACTCGACCCCAAGTAGGAAGACGCGCTCGTCACCTTCCTACAAGCCAATAAAGATATCTTCGCATGGAAACCGTCCGACATGCCGGGTGTACCAAGGGAGGTGATTGAGCACGCCAATAAGGAAGACAGACGCCAAGCCAATCAAGCAACGGCTGCGGCGCTTCGCTCAAGACCGCAAGGATGCTATTCGGGAGGAGATTACCAAGCTCCTCGCAGGCAGGTTCATCAAGGAGGTCTATCACCCGGATTGGCTGGCAAACCCAGTTCTGGTCCAGAAGAAAAACGGTAAATGGCGCATGTGCGTCGACTACACCGATCTCAACAAGGCGTGCCCCAAGGACCCATTTGGTCTTCCCAGGATAGATCAGGTGGTTGATTCCACGGCAGGGTACGACCTACTCAGCTTTCTCGACTGCTACTCGGGATACCATCAAATTAGCCTGAGGGAGGAAGACTACTTAAAGACATCTTTCATCACGCCGTTTGGAGCGTACTGCTATATCACAATGTCGTTCGGTTTGAAGAATGCTGGAGCAACCTATCAACGGGCCATTCAGTGGTGTCTGCACACTCAGATCGGGCGCAATGTGGAAGCCTACGTCGACGACATGGTGATCAAGACCAAGTCTAAAGAAGACCTCATCGCTGACCTGGAAGAAACCTTCCAAAATCTTCGACGATTCAAGATGAAGCTGAACCCGGAAAAGTGCGCCTTTGGTGTGCTATCCGGAAAGTTACTCGGCTTCATCGTCTCGCACCGCGGCATCGAGGCCAACCCGGAGAAAGTCAACGCCATAATGAACATGGCACCCCTAACTAACCTCAAAGACGTCCAGAAGCTGACAGGCTGCATGGCGGCACTCAGCCGGTTTATTTTCCGATTGGGCGAACGGGGTATGCCCTTCTTCAAGCTACTCAAAAAGGCGGACAACTTCCAATGGACTCCGGAAGCCCAGCAAGCCTTCGAAGACTTTAAGTAATTTCTCACATCACCTCCCGTGTTGGCGTCACCTCTGCCCTAAGAACCGCTAATGCTGTATATGGCGGCAACAACTCAGGTAATCAGCATGGTGCTGGTGGTCGAGCGATCCGAACAGGGTCACATCCAGAAAATACAACGGCCAATCTACTTTGTCAGCGAGGTCCTTGCTGACTCAAAGACGAGATATCCGCAGGTCCAGAAGCTGCTATATGGCCTACTCATTACAGTCTGGAAGCTGGTGCATTATTTTCAAGCACATCAAGTCACGGTGGTCATAGTGTTTCCACTCGGGGATGTCCTTCATAATTGCGAGGCCACCGGCCGAATCGCTAAATGGGCACTCGAGTTGATGGCGTTCGATATCACCTTCCAGCCACGGACAGCAATTAAATCACAAGCTCTAGCCGACTTCGTGGCTGAGTGGACGGAAGTTCAACTGCCTACATCAACAGCAAAGCTAGAGTACTGGACAATGTACTTCGACGGTTCTCTACAGATTGGCGGCACTGGGGCTAGAGTCATATTGACGTCCCCCACTGGCGAAAAACTGAAGTACGTTCTACAAATCCACTTCCCGGCCTCCCACAATGTCGCCGAGTACGAGGCACTTATCCACGGGCTCCGCATCGCCATATCACTCGGCATACGTCGATTGGTTGTGCGCGGGGATTCCCAACTCATGGTAAACCAAGTCATGAAAGACTGGACTTGTCTCGACGATACCATGGCGGCATACTGTCAGGAGGTCTGCAAGCTGGAAAACAAGCTCGATGGGCTGGAAATAACACATGTCCTACGTCAATACAATGACACGGCAGACGAGCTGGCAAACATGGGATCCAAGCGAGAAACAGTTCCGACTGGAATCTTTGTTGAGCAACTCATGGAGCCATCAGTCAAGAAGAAACCGGCGCCAGAGCAGTCGGCAGGCGAACCTACCCCGGCCACAAACGAGGTGCTGCACATATGTCAAGACTGGAGGACTCCTGTTGTCAAATTTCTCCCGGACGATGAACTCCCAGAAGATCGCAGTCAAGCCGAGCAGATCAAGCGTCGAAGCAAAAGCTTCCTACTAGTCGGAGAAGACCTGTACCAAAAGAGCGCATCCGGTGTCTTCATGCGTTGCGTCACCATTGAGGAGGGCAAGCAGATTCTGCAGTCGATTCACTCGGGCATATGTGGCAACCATGCCGCATCCAGGACGTTAGTCGGAAAGGTTTACCGGCAGGGATTTTTCTGGCCCACAGCAGTAACAGACGCCAAGGACATTGTTCACAAGTGCGAGGGTTGCTAGTTCTACGCAAGACAAACAAATCTCCCAGCCCAGGAACTCCAAACTATCCCTATTTCCTAGCCATTCGCAGTATGGGGGCTCGACATGGTCGGGCCTTTCAAGATAGCGCCAGGAGGGTTTACACATCTATTCGTCGCGGTGGATAAATTCACCAAGTGGATTGAGGCTAAACCCGTTGCAACAATTACAGCGGCACGAGCAAAGGACTTCATCATGAGTATACTATATCGGTTCGGGGTCCCAAACCGCATCATCACCGACAACGGTACTCAGTTCACGGGCAGCGTATTCCAAGACTTCTGCGAAGATTTCGGCAACAAGATCTGCTTCTGTGGCGCACCCGCGGAGTAACGGGCAGGTCAAACGAGCCAACGGTATGGTCTTACAAGGCATCAAGGCTAGAATATTTGACCGGCTACAACCATACGCGGGCCGGTGGGTACAAGAACTCCCATCGGTTCTCTGGTCTCTCAGAACCACGGTTAGTCGGGCAACAGGGCAATCCCCTTACTTCCTGGTCTACGGTGCCGAGGCTATGCTACCAACAGAGTTACAGTTCGGCTCTCCGCGAGCCTAGGCTTACTCAAAAGATGACTCAAATAACACCCGACTGGTCGAGCTAGATCAGTTGGAAGAAGCAAGGGACACCGCAACAATCCATTCGGCAAGGTATCTTCAAGGCCTACGTCGCTACCACAACCGCAATGTCCGTGGCCGCGCCTTTTTGGTGGGGGATCTCGTCCTGAGGAAAATGCAAACCACTAAAGACAGGCACAAATTATCCCCAATCTGGGAAGGGCCGTTCATTATAGCCGAGGTCACGTGGCCAGGCGCCTACCGACTGAAGACCGAAGACGGTGTCCTCATCAACAACTCATGGAACATAGAACAGCTAAGTCCTTTCTATACCTGAGTTTTATACTTTTTCATGTGTACAGTTTCTCTGACTCACTACGCCGCTTGCATCAACCGAGTAGGAAGTCGGGGGCTGCATGTATATATGTGCTGTCAATAATATACGAGCTCGTCCTACTCAGTCATGAAGCTTTACTACAACTGTCTCGTTTGCCCGAGTCCAGCTTCTTACTTTGAACAATTTTATTAAGTTCTAACAGAATAACTCGGCACAGACCGCACGGTCAAGTAAAGCTAATGACGACTGAGTACATAAGCTTGGTGGCGTCGCACATATGTTTACACATGTTTCTTCACAAAAGTGTATACATACCGACTACATAATATGTTGCCCTTACAGACCCAGGTCTCGGGTAATTACCTCAGCAGTCGGCTTCGCCCGGGCAATCAGCATCAGCGCCTCCTCGGGCGTCATCTCCTCGGCAAACCCCTCCCCAATGGCTTCAATGTCTGCCCTCGGGTAGATGGATTTGGTCATCGCCAGGGTTTGGCCCACGCCGGCAACAACATGCTCATCTGAGTACTTCTTCAAGGCACTCAGTGCATTCTCAAGATGCGCCTCTATTTGGGGGATTCTGCTGCAACTGGTTCCCACAGGGCTGGGATCTATGAGGTCAAGGAGCCCTTTCATGGACCTGACGAGGGCTTCCCGTGACTCCCTGATGATTCTTATCTCCTCTGTGTAAAACCGATACTGGGCCTGGACATTGACTCTCATATCTGTCTGGGTCCACCGGCGAGTAAAACTTGTCAGACTCAGTGGCAGACGGAATGACTAATGGATTGGCTAATATCACGGTCAGGTTGAGGACTTACTTTCATAGTCGGCCTCCCACCCGGCCACGGTCTTCTCCAGTTCAGCTTTTTCCTTACCGAGCTTGACGACGGCCTCTTTCAACTCGGCCTTCTCCCGATCAAGCTCGGCGTTGGCCTTTGTCAGGTCGGCCTTGACCTTCTCAAGCTCGGCCCTGGCTTCTTCGGCCTCCTTCAGCTGGAATTCCCTCTCTGTTCGGGTCTTCAACTCTGCTTCGAGGGCTACACGACAGATTAGCCAAGAGCTCAACCGTGCAGTCATGACATTACTGGGCAGTTGGGAACAGCGCAGCTGGATGAATATGTCGATGGTTCAGTCGGGAAGGCGCATTCGAGGAATTTACCTCTGATCTTTCCGGCTAGGGCCCAAGTCTCCTCCCTGAGCTGGTCGGCGCCACTCTTCAGCCGGGCTTCCCTCCTCGCATGACGCTCCTCCATCTCGGCCTTCAATGCCCGGAGCTACTCCAATTCTGCGAGGTGGGGAGCCATTTCGACCAGGATCTCTGTCATCGCCTCATTGCGGTCAACGAGCTTTTGCTCAGGGTAAAAACATATCAAGGGTGGGGTCAGACGTTAAAACGAGAAGATCACCATGACTCTGCCACAAGAATCATACCTCGACTCCCTGGGACCTGCTGATAGCGGCGCGAAGCAAGCTTTCGCGTTCCCTTCTCGCGGCGACTTCGTCAAGCTTGAAGCTCTTCGTGGTCCTGTCGGGCGCCGTCCAGGTGAATGTCTGGGGCATCCTACACGGAGGAGCTTCAATCCGAGGAAGGTTCGGGATCTCTGGCGGCGGCGATGACAACGACGACGACCACGACGGTGACGGGGTCCCGGCCCCCATGCCGCCATCCCCCGCGGCCGCGGGGACCGGCTCGAGGGCTCCGACAGCGGCCTCCGCGACAAGCGACGATTCAAGGGCTGGGGCCTCAACCTCAACAACTGCCTCTTGGTCGGGTGGCGACAGTGACCCTGTAGTCGGGACCACCTCAGTCTCCGTGACTGGGCTGCCACCGGCTCAGCGGGTATGTTCACGGCCGCCGGCTCGGCTGGGGCAGGCTCTTCAAGGGGAGCGGTCGGATCGGTCTCCTTGAGATCGATGTCGGCTCGCTTCCTGCATGACGAAGCAAGACATCAAAACACTACTGCAACACGCAAGAATTCCAGAAGATCTGGAACAGCATACCTCTTGGAGAACTTCAGTTTCCTGCTGGGCGACCCGGGTCCTAGCGGAGCGCTACCTCTGGTTGTCAGCCCGGCCGGCGAATTGGTCGGCGCCACAGTTGGTGGCGACATATCAGCTCGAGTCGGCCCCGGTTCTGGTGTGGCTGGCTTGGGTGCCTCCGTCCTCGGCGGTGTCTGCTCTGGCCGGCCCCTTGGCGGTGCTGTTGCCGGACTCGGCAATGTTGGGCTCAAACCCACAGGTCTCAACCTTGGACTTGATCGCCTGGGCGCCGCGGCGATGGTGTCCTTTATCTTCAGGCTTCTTGCCACAGCGCACGGCATCATGGCCCCCTCGCCCTGATACAGAATGGGCTTCTTTCCCGCTCTCTTGTAGTCGGGCTAGGTAGCAGAGAGGCTCCTCGGCCTTTTCTTCGATGCAACGGCCGACAATGGGCGGGAGTCTTCATCAAACTCTTCGTGCCACTACAAATGAGTCAACAAAATACATCATGCAGTGCTGAACGATCACAGTTCCACAGGCATTCATCACAAAAGAAGATTAAAGGTTACCTTGGTCCGGGGCCGAATGAAGCTATAGGCCACGACCCGGCGATTATCGTCTTCGGTCGCGATCACCCCATCGGAGAAGTAACCAAACAGGGTCTCGGTCACTACGTGCTTGCTGGCCGACTCGTTGCTTACTCGGTTAGGATCATTTTTGCCTTTAAAGGCCCAGCCAAATGCACTCCTAAGCTTCAGCGGCTGGATGCGCCGAGTCAGGAAGCGACGAGCCACCCAAGGTCCTGTCAGGCCAGCCTTCTTGAGGTCATCTAACTTCACCAACAATTGATGCGCCTGGCCCACTTCTTCAAAGGATGGCTCCGCTGACCAATTTGGTAAAACCACTGGTGGCAAGCCAGTGAATGGCCGCAAGGAGGGAGCCAGATCTGCGCAATAGAACCACTCCTTGTGCCAGCCTTTTAAGGAGGATTTCAAGGGAAGATCAAGATATGTCTTCTTCCCATCACTCCTCAACTGGAGACCAGCCCCCCCAATCACACTAATATTATTCTTGGAGGGTTGGGGTTTGATGTGGAACAGATGTCGGAAGAGAATAAAATGGGGTTCAACACCCAAGAAGCACTCACAAAGAGTAACAAATATGGAGATCTGAAGAATCGAGTTGGGGTTCAAATGCACCAATTCCAGCCCGTAGAAGTCAAGGATGCGGCAGAAGAAATCAGAGGATGGAAGGCACAAGCCCCGATCGAAAAAAGAGGCGAAAACTACTGTTTCACCAGGTTGGGGATTTGGGACCGACTCACCCTTAGCCGGCCGCCAGCGAATCACCTCTTGGCTGGGCAACTTCAGTTGACTCTCCAGCAGCTTCAGCTTCACCGAGCCACAATCTGAAATCGGTCAAGCACTCTCCGGCGCACCCGCAAGATCCGAAGCTTTTGGCATGGCTGGAAGCGGCAAGATTTGGGGAAAAGCGAATCGGGGGCTTGGAACAAATGAAGAGGATTGGAATCACCCGAGTTCGGGTGGGGAATAGCAGCAGCTAACCCTAGCCGGGTGGGAAGCAAAAAGTTGGGCGCGAAGGTGGAAGACGAAGCGATTGGCTGATTTGGGGAAGATGAAGGAATCTTTTTCTCTCTCCCTAGTTTTATAGAGCCGATGCCAACTAGATGGGCTTGGGCCTACACAGTCAGTACTGGGCCATCAAGATATGAGTTCCTATCGTAGCATGCTCCATGTGGGCCGCCCGCAGGCTGAGTTGAAATTATAGCGTTGGTGCTACTAACATGAGCCGATGAGGTAAACAGATATGCTTCATGGGAGCCTTACTGCTAAACATATATGTTTGGGTATCTATTTTATCCACCAGGTCTCGAGGATATATCCTTACAAGGATCACAAGCTGGTCTTCATTAAAATTGGGGATGCAGATATCTCTCTCGAGTACACCTAACCACGCCGTGGATTTCTTTTCATGCAGTGGTACTCGGCCTACATGCGTGGCCACCAGTTGCCATGAGCAACGTTATTCCAACTGACATGACGCTGAAGAGTCTAACTTTCGAGTAGTGCACTACTCGGGAGAGACTATAAATATCTTTTCCCGCTGACATGATGCGGAGGAGTCTAACTTCTGAGTGGGACGCCACTCGGGAAAGACTATAAACCCCCCTTTCCAGCTGACATAACACTGAAGAGTCCCATATACGAGTAGTATCCTACTCGGAAAGACTATAAACACATATTCCGACTGACATGAAGTCGAAGAGTCCTACATACAAGTAGTTCCCTACTCGGCAAGACTATAAAGTTTATTCCGGTTGACATGACACCGAAGAGTCTCATATACCAGTAGTAATCTACTCGGGAAAGACTTCCAGGTTAAAGATCGTTGACTTTATGTTTAATTGTCTTCACAATTAAGCACAAAGTTGGGGGCTACACCTAATAGGTGCCCCTATTCGACGCACACTATTCATATATTTCCATGAAGCCCTTCATAGCCTCGTTGCCAGCTGACATGAAGCAGGACTCGGGAAGAAGACTTACTCGGACAAAGAGTACTTGGGAGCATCGCACTCGGGCAATCTTCACCGTGGAGGATGAGCACTCTGCATCAGCTATGACTCAATTATGAAGGTCTCAGGGGCTACTGTGGAGGTCATGGGCCCCGGGTACCTCATTACCAGTATATGGGCCACTTGGATAAAGGATGGGCCGAACCATGTAATTAGAGATAAGATAGCACCTGGCAGGCCTTACCTTGTATAATGAGGAATAACAGTCTTAGTCGGATAGGTTTGTATCTCTAAGAAGAAAATCCCTTGGCCGTATCCGGCTGGGATCCTTATTATGTACCCCTGTCCCCTAGTATATAAAGGGAGGCAGGGCGCCCCATGAGGGCACGGAAGATCATTGATCACAAACCACCTCAGAGGAATAACACCTCAACTGGACGTAGGGTATTACCTCACAACGAGGGCCTAAACTAGTATAAATCTTCTCTGTGTTCCTCTGCAATCTACCGAATTCACCTTCACCGAGTAGCCCTATAGTTTTATTGCCGGTGCAAAGCATCGACAACTATCCTAGGACCAGCTCCAGTACCGTCATCCAAGTGCATGAATGCCTAAGCGAAGCCCCGAGTATCTTGAAGCAATACTTGGATGAGCGTGTAGCTGTCGGCATCGCCCAAGCTCTTGCCATGACCAAATCAATCTACCCTAGGGTAAACATTGAGGCCATTGGTGAGGGTTTTGCTGAGGGGACAACTCCTGAAGAGGCGCTGGAGCTAATCAGCCAGGTGAGGCCAACCAGGGAGGCAATAGCCAGGGACCTAGGCATGTAAAAACAGAGTGATTATGCAATCGGTGCTCCTTGATGAACATATATAACTTTTGTAAAGGCTTATGTAAATGTTTTGTAAAGTGCTGCCGAGTACTTGCTTATTCTGAATCGTCATTAGCTTTACCTGACTACGTAGTCTACGCCGAGTAGATCAAGAGAAACTTAAGAAAAACCGTTCACCTCTATACTCGGGCAAACTTAGCATAGTCGTTGTAGAACTTCATGACTTAAATAAAACAAGCTCAGATTTTATTAACAAGGCACATAATACATGCAACCCCGACTCACTACTCAGTTGAGACAAGCAATGTAGTGAGTTAGAGGAAAAATCTTTATTCATATGTATAGAGGAAATACAAGACTCAGGTATAGAAAGGACATAGCTGTTATATATTCCATGAGTTGCTGACGAGGGCACTGTCTTCAGTCTTCAGTTGGTAGGTGCTCGGATGTGTTACCTCAGCGATAATGAACGTCTCTTCCCATAAAGGGGATAGTTTATGCCTGTCTTTGGTGGTTTGTATTTTTCTCAGGATGAGATCTCCCACCAAAAAGGCGCGGCCACGAACATTCCAACTGTGATAACGACGTAGGCCTTGAAGATACCTTGCCAACTGGATAGTTGTGATGTCTCTTGCTTCCTCCAACTGATCGAGTTCGACTAGTCGGTTTTCGTTTGATTTGTCTTCTGAGTGGGCCTAAACTTGCGGAGAGCCGAACTCCAACTTGGTTGGTAACATGGCCTCAGCACCATAGACTAGGAAGAAAGGGGATTGCCCTGTTGCCCAACTAACCATGGTTCTTAGAGGCCAAAGAACAGATGGGAGTTCTTGTACCCACCATCCTGCATATGATTGTAGTCGATCGAACACCCTAGCCTTGATACCTTGTAAGACCATGCCATTAGCACACTTGACCTGCCTATTACTCCGTGGATGTGCCACAAAAACATAACAGATCTTGATGCCGAAATCGTCATAAAAATCTTAAAACACGTCACCGGTGAACTGAGTACCGTTGTCCGAGATGATGCGGTTAGGAACTCTAAATCGGTATAAAACACTCATGATGAAGTCCTTTACTCGTGCCGCTGTTATGGTAGCAACGGGTTTTGCCTCGATCCACTTTGTGAATTTATCCACTGCGATGAACAAGTGTGTGAACCCTCCTGGCGCTTTTTTGAACGGGCCGACCATGTCGAGCCTCCAAACTACAAAGGGCCAAGAGATTGAAATTGTTTGAAGTTCTTAAGCTGGAAGATGTGTTTGTCTTGCGTAGAATTGGCATCCCTCGTATGTGCGAACTATGTCTTTAGCATCTGTTACCGCAGTCGGCCAGAAGAAGCACTGTCTGTAAGTCTTTTCGACTAACATCCTAGATGCCACAAATACCCGAGTGGATCGACTATAGAATCTGCTTGCCCTCCTCGGGTATGATGCAGCGCATAAGGACTCCGGATGCGCTTCGGCGGTAAAGGTCTTCTCCAACTACAATGAAACATTTGCTTCGACGGTTGATTCATTTGGCTTCACTGCGATCTTCTGGGAGTTCGCTGTTCAAGAGGAATTTGAAAACTGGAGTCCGCCAATTGTCGATGTTTTACACCGGCAATAAGAATATGGGGCTACTCATGAGATCTAAACTTGATGGATTGTAAAGAAACACGAAACAATTTATACTGGTTCAGGCCCTTGAGATGATGTAATACCCTACATCCAGTTGTGGTGTATTGTCTTTGAGATTTCTCTGGTGAGATTCTGATAGTTGCCCTCAGGGGGCGCCCTGCCTCCCCTTATATACCAGGGTACAGGGTTATAGGGTAGCAATCCCAGTCGGACTCCGACCAAGAGATTTCCTTCTAGGAATACATTGTATCCGACTCGGACTATATCTTTTCTTTGTCATACAAGGTAATATATGCCAAGTCCTATTGTATCCCTAATTATAAGGTTAGACCCATCATCTGTCCGAGTGGCCTATATGCTTCTCATGAAGCACCCGGGGCCCATGGCCTCCATAGCAGGCATCTTGCATCGTCCTCCTGTTGTTCTCGTAGTCGGCGGGCCTCCTCCTCCTGCTGATCCCGTAGTCGGTGTGCCTCCCGAGTGGGAGTTGAGCCCTTGGATGCCATGAAGATTTCACGTAGTGGAGAAAAGATCGCCAAGGTGCTATCCAACTAAGAATCGGAGTCGGAATAGTTGAGGGGGGTAATAATGACCCCGATCTCCCTAGATCCAATCTCCGGTGGCTCTGAGCCATATCCTGGTTGAATTATAGGGGATCGAGTTTACCGCGTCAGATGCTGATTGAAGTTATCCGCGGCGTTGCCGAGTCCAAATGGGAGATTGACGATCTCCTCCTCTCTTAGCCCGATCTCGGCCAGCTCAAGATCGATTCCGAATCAAACACTGAAAGAAAGAGTTGTCCCTAGACTCGGACATATTAGAGATTGCCACAACATGTTGCTGAAGATTGCTACAGCGTTGCGTAGGCCGACCGGCGTGGAGTCGGCTTAGTCCCTGGCCGATCGGATTGGATCCGAGTTGGACAGGGTAAGATTACCGAATTCGTTGGCGATAAAATTGAGACTCCCGAAGCTGATTATTTGCCTGAAGAAGAAGTTGATGCTGTCGACTCCGGTGATGGGATCCATCAGGCTTGTTGAACTTGATCTCGTTGATGCCCCTACCTGGTGCGCCAACTATCGATGTTTTGTATCGGCAATAAGAATATGGGGCTACTTGTGAGACCTAAACTCGATGGATTGCAAAGGAACACGAGACACGCGGTTGCTTCCCTCTAAGGCGGAACGCTCCCCTACCCCTCATCTGTAGGTACATGGAGGTGTGGTGATCGCATATGCGGAGCAGCTTCCTTCGAGATGCCTTTGACCCGGGACCTAAAGTCAGCACGAGAATCCTGGTTCAAGCCCTCAAGGTGAGGTAATATCCTACTTCCAGCTGTTCTGTATTGCCTTTGAGGTTTCTCTGGTGAGATTGTATGAGTTGCCCTCGGGGGCACGCTGCCTCCCCTTATATACCGGATGACAGGGTTATAGGGTAGGAATCCCAGTCGGACTCCGACCAAGGGATTTCTTTCTAGAAATATAACGTGCCCGATTAGGACTATATCATTTCCTTATCGGTAATGTATGTTAAGTCATTTTGTATCTCTAATTACAAGATTAGGCCCATCGTCTATCCAAGTGGCCTTAATGCTTCTCATGAGATACCCAGGACCCATGGTGATAGTCTTGAATGCTCCCATCTTGTCGAAATGAATGTTGTGTGGGTCTTTCCCGGAGGCCCTCGGGCTTCGTTCCCATGCGCCACTTGGTGGGCTCCAGGTGGGCTCCCTGAAACCTGCCCGGAGCGTTTGTTTATGGGTTGCCCCGTCCTGCCTAGAGGGAGAGGGGGCGGAGCCTCTTCCCAACATTGGAGAAGACACATTTTCAAAGTTTTAAAAGTTGATCTTAGGTAGGCATGCCTGCACCCATTGCTGCATGCACTTGGTCACTCATCCCACACCTAGCATGCGAGCTTAATTAGCTCTGCAGCTTCACGTACGTTATCACCGGGTGGATGCTGGCTGGGCAGGATCGATATTGATGTGGAGGCTGAAGATCGCACAGGGAAGCTCCCTAGGGCTGCGCTCTGTTAATGGCTTCCTTGGCAGGGGAGTGTGGGATTTTGACCCAGATGCTGGTACACCGGAGGAGCGTGCCGAGGTGGAGAGGGTGCGCCGTGAGTTCACGGAGCGCCGCTTTGTGAGAAGGGAGGCTCAAGACCTCCTTGTGCGGATGCAGGTATATATATATTTAGAGTAAATTGTATTTATAGTACATTAACTTAATAGATGGATGTAATTTAATATAAGATCTTAAAAAGTGAGTGTGCTGGTGCAATAACTTGATAGATAGATACACTATAGTACAAGAGTTTGAGCATTCGATATATCAACTTGGAAGGCGGACACGATTTTAATATAATAACTAAAAATTTAATTAAGCGTGTTAGTGCAACAACTTAATTATTTCAAGTATTTTTTCTATACAAATTCAGTTCCTAACTACTTATTTTGTCAATATACTTGGTGCAGTTTTGTATAAACATACTTAATTTTTGTCATTCTAGCTAGTAAAGTAAACTAAAGTCAATTAAATTTTACTACATAGAAATTTTTGTATTTTTTAGAAGGTAAAGAAAAAAATCCAAATCGGTGGTGAAAATTGAATGAACAGTGTAAGTCTTATAAGTCTTATAGATTAAATATAAGATTGTAAGGTAATATTCATAGGATCTAGCACTCATTAACCAAAACAGTATGTACCTAACCAAGTTCTTATACTATAAGAGCATCTCTAACAGTCTCTTTAAATCTGGCTCTCTATTTGTCCATTTGGTCAGCCATCAAAAAAAATCCTCTCCAAATATTTCACGGACTCCAACAGCCTCTCCATCTCTCACTCTCCAAATAGTCTAGGTCCCACATGTCACTCTCTCTCTTCTTCTCTCCCTCTTTGTCTCTCTCTGTTGCTCGTCACTATCCCCCTCGCTGACCTGGGCTCCCCGCCCCTGAGGGATGCCACCGTGCCTCCCCGCCGCTGGCCCGCTGCGCCTCTCCGCTACTTGTCGCCCCCTGCACTTCCTCGGGGGGATTTCCTCAGCCTCGATCTCGTCGGTGGGCCGGGTGGCGGGCAGGCGGCGGTGAGGCGCAGTAGAGCGGCGGCCAACGGGGAGGCGAGGAGGCACGAGCAGCCGGCGGGGAGGCGTGGCAGCCGACGGCAGGGTTGAGCAGCGGGCCGAGAGGCGACGGGCACGGCGGCCAAATGGGGACGACTGGATGGTGGGTCCCACTATGGCACCCACCATTTGGCCAGTGTATGGCTAGCCAACGAGACTGGCCACATTTGGCCAGGGAGGGTGCTCGTTTGGCTAGCTAGATGGCTTGGCTATCCAGATAACAAGACTATTGGAAGATATTTTTTCTCTGCAATGGCCAAATTTTAGCTTAGAGAATCATTTGGCCATATTGTTAGACTTGTTCTAATGCACCCACTAGCTAAGTTGTCGCACTTGAACATTTAATTCTTAGATTGTTGTAATAAATCACATCCACCTGCTAAGTTGCTATACCATGAGTATAATTTAGTATATAGTTATATATAATCTAAAGCCTAGGGCTCTAAGTAACCAGGTTGTTAATTAACCGTCATTTATTTTATCACGTGTGTCCTACTGGCCGCAGCGCTAATTACCTCATGAGATCGCTAGTTCAAAATATACATGAACACTTCTACTAATTGCGCCCTATCCACCGTAATTCCACCAGGTAAGTGGTGGAGGCATATATATACCACTATCAGGGTTGGAAGGCTCTCGTGTGCCGAAAACAATTGGTAATTAACGGTCCCAAAACACATGGAAAAGGCATTCCTAAGTCCAGCACCTGGTAACCAACATTTGACGGCTTCACCACTTTAATTACCGACGATCATTGCCGACAGTTCAACACATACAAAACCATTACCTAGAGTATGACGAAACACAAGGAAACGCTGCTACTTACCAAGTGTTGTTGGACACACAGGATGATTTCTGCATAATCGAGTTCCCCCAACTGAACGGCAGCTTAATTCCTGACAGCGCTAAACACTTGTCAATGTCAAGTGCTTTCTTCCAAATTTTGTCCTCATGACTGGGTTCCCGTGACTGTAAATGTGTCCCCCCACTGTAAAAATTTTGGTGTAGCGGTAGCAGCATCCTTATTAAGCATTAGGTATAATACAGATCTATATATGTTCAAAACTGGGTTCCTTTGTTTATATAGATATCTATAGTTTGCACAAAAAATTAAAAAAAAAGCAATGGAACCACCCAAATCCTCAATCTAACCAACTGTTGTTAAGCTCTGGGTCATAAAATTACCTCAGGTACCTCCCAAGCTACTAAACATCCATGATTGATTACTTTAAACGTAATCAAGGAATATAAAATGTAAGCATGGATACTACTATAGGACGCGCTACGTGTTACTTAAGCTAAGTAGCACGCCACATGAAGCCCAGTCCCTCCCCCGCGCGTGTCCCAGAGCTCCCCTCAGCTCGATCGGAACACCGTAGTAATCCCTTTGCCATACATATTGCTATCACTGTATATGTCCGTCTGTACCACATTGCAACCAAGCATCCTACTTCCTTGTCATTTTTCCGATTATTTTGGATCTGCCTCTCCCCTCCTCTACCCGCATCGTTGCTGCAACGCCATCGGTTGCCGCCGACGCCCGGATCTTGTTGCCACCCTATACCCCCTGGATCTTGTTGCCGCCCTATACCCTCTGGATCTAGCCGGCGAGGCAATGACCAGAGTTGCGGCCCGCGCCAAGGACCTCCTCCAGTGCAGATCCACCACTGACGTGGCGCTGCCTCCATCCCACCATGCGGTAGTGGGGGCAATTCAGAGGAGTCGGCCTCCTTCTCCCCCAGCATCCACGAGGGGTAGCATGGTCGACCTCGGTATTCATGGGGAGTGGCATGAGCAGGGAATCGGAGATGAGGAAGGGGCTATGGACTTGGCCCCTCTGGTGACCATGGAGAGAGCGGAACCGCCCGATCTATGGGATGCACACATTCTCAGTGAGGAGCGATGGACGCTGAGCAGTGCCAGGAGGAGCAAAGGGGACGGTGGCAGCACGCGCGGTGGAGATTGTTGCTAGAGGAGCAGCAGTTGTACGTGGCAAGGTGCCATCGAACACGGCGACGAGGTGGCCAGTGGGATCTTGGGTGGCCATATCCAGCGCCGCCCTAGGCATTGAGCATGACGACGGCCGTCACCACGAATCTGCACCAGGCCATAAGGGAGAAGAGGACCCAATCAGATCTACAGGAGGGGAAGCACCTCGTCACTGCCCCGTTGACCTCCGCACAATTCCTTGGCGTTGCCTCCTCGCAGTGTGGTCTGCCTAAGATCTGCACTGCTCCTCGGTCAGTTTTGGTTGACAGTAGCCGTTGGAGGGGCAGGGGCGAAGGGAAGAAGTGGGCATGAGCGAACGATGAATCGACACACCAGTGATAGGTGAAGAGGCACAGTGGTAAGGAGAAACGCGGTGGAAACATCGCCGGCAGTGGGGTGGCCGGCATCTTCACCCCTGCTCTGCCCTGGTTGCCGGTGACCCACTCCTCGATGTCACCGACGGACTTACTGCTGATGAATAGGGTGGAGCACGTGATTTTCTTGTCCTCGTCTCTGCCATTAACGAATTGGTTGCGGGAGCTGCTGTCCGCTACCGCTGCTGCTGCTTGCATGCTGCCTCTCTTCATGCCTACAAGGCACCCTTGACGACCGACGCCGCTGCTGCCTGCACCACTGCATGGGGGAGATAGTCCAATGTTTTCTCCATGTTGAATGTTCGTAATGCTTTTATCCTTCGATTCAATGTAAATAGTTTGTGTGGTAAATAATTTATTATCCTTGGTAGAGAAATATTCCACTTTCGTCGCAACAAATTGATGTATATACACACGAGTTGGATGATTCGGAGTCGGGCATTTCCACAATAAAAATATTATTATTTGATGTTTTACAATGTTGTAAAAAAAGTACTATCATACGGGTATATAACTGTCTTACTCATACATGTATATAATTGTTTTACCCGACATAATTATTTTACTCAGCATAGTAATTGGATTGAGAGAGCTAGCGTGGTAACCAAAAAGTGGGAGAACTAGTGAGCACTCAAGATATTAGGTGGGTATAATTTTTTTACATGGGTAGGTCCGTCCCAAATAATATGTAGATATAATTGTTTTACTTGTGTAGGGTCCGGGAATGGGAGAGCGAAACGGAACAAAAAAGTAGAGATGAGAAACGGAACAGAAAAACAAGAAAAGTGGAGATATGGGAGCGTGCGGAACAGAAAAGCGGAGATGTGAGAGCGCTCCTAGCTCCTGAGGCACGCTACTTAATGCGTAGCGCGCAGCGCGTTGTTTAGTATTACCATAGTTTAATAATTGTACTTATATTAGCCATTGACTTCGTCTGACTCCTCCCATGGTGATCAGCCTTTGTCCTAATTCTCCTGCTCACTGTACCTTAGTTTTACTTGCTGTCTACAAATAAATATACATGATCGTACACATCCTTAGCTGTAGCTAGTGAGAAATCTCGTTATTATATTATATATATATATATATATATATATAGCCAGGCATATTGTTATTTGTATGTCACTTGAAAGAAGTCAAGTGCGATCGACCATTGCGTTTTAAATACATCTTGCAACTATTTTTAAAAACTTACAAAAATTTTGTAATTTTTGGCTAGATTGAGTCATGCATTTTCTAGGTGCTTGCTTCAGATGAGTTAGGTCGTTGAACGGAAGACTGTTGATATTTATCGCTTCCATGATAATAAACTTATACCTATAATAAAAGAATAGCAAAAATATTATAACTAATACTTTACAATTAACCAAAAAAATCACAGTTGTATGGCCTGTTGGCTAAATAATTGGGGCCCATACGTCGTCGTACTGCGCAGTGGTGACAGAGCCATACGGTCGACCCACTGTGAGTTCCTACCTTATGCGGAAGCTGCGGGCATCTCCACGATTCGTCTAAATTATATCTTCTGTTTCGGAGCATATCACTGGGATCGGCGCTCTGTTATCATCGTCCTTAATTCCTATTTGTGTTTCAATACTACTACTCGAGATTACCTAGTGAGCGCAGGTGGGACATACAGAGACCGAAGAGCCTATTTTGGCGATCGGGATTTCATGCTTTGATTATGACAGCAGTGAAAGTTCCAAGTGAATGGATGCAAAAAAAATGTGAAACAATACATTTATAATCAGAGGGAAGAAATTCGACCAAAAGGAGTAAAATTTCATGCCTAATTTAGAATAAAGCGTGCTAGCAATAACAAAACAGGAAACGAAAAAGGACAGCCGAATTTAGAAAAGGAGGGGAAAACGGGTAGAAACAAAGACTAAGTTAAACATATTACAGAAGCGTATGACATAAAGGAACAAAATAACCGTATGTAGCTTAAGACAGGCAGAAATGCAGGAAAAGAGAGAGGAAAACCTTGGCGAGCAAAAACTAAAGCAGCAGATGAAGAAAAGAAATAGACAACCTAGAGATGCGGCGGAGCAAACTGGCCTGCACACACACAGCAGCTAGTAAAACAAGACGCATAGAACAACGAGAAAAGCAACCATAAAGAAGGAGAATGAGAACAGATGGGCTGATCGAGCAAGCAAGGAGAATGAGAACAGATGGGCCGATCGAGCAGCTATCGAGCTTTGCACAATAGGAACCTTGAAGAAGTGGGCAATTTATAGGGAAAAGAGAGCAGGTATGAAGATGCAAGAAAAAGAAATTTCATAATATGAAAAGAGAACAAATCATAAACATGCCTCGCTAAGGGGAGACGACTTCCAGCAAGTTGATTTTTCTGCATGTTGACTTTTTGCATGTAGGTGTAATGAGTCAATTTTTGGGAAAAAACAAGACTAAGCAGAGCTGACTTCTTGCATACTGATTTTGTGCATGTTGACCTTTTTGCATGGACCTGCAATTAATCAAAATTTGATTATGTGCATGTTGACTTCCTGCACAAACATGCAATAAATCAAAGTTTTCCTTACCTCAACAACGCTAAACCAACTTACTGCTGGCACGTGGGGAATAGGAAGCAGCCGCCATAGAAGAAATTGCATACGTGCAATAGCGCAGGACAAAGAAATAGGCAAAAAAACCTTGGTCAAACAGAGTACATGCTGAGCTAAAATCAGGATCCATGTAAACATAACAAAAAGAAAATAGTGGCACCATCTAAACAGAACGCACAACTAAGAGCGGACGAGCGACGGCAGAAGTCAACACAACAAGGACATTGAAAAAAAAAATCAAAAAATCGAGAAAAAGGGAACACCATGAGGCTGACGGCAAAAGTCAACAACAAGACGCTGAAAAAAATCGAAAAATTGAAGAAAAACAGGACACCACCGGGCTTTGGGAGTTTATGATTTCCTATAGACCCTTTAGGGATTTTCTCGAGAGAATCCTGCTAATGAAGCTCCAACACATGTGAATACGTTATTATGTTTTCTTATTTATTTTCTTTAATTATATGCAGTGATGAATCTGTTCTTGAATTTAAACTAATTGTGGCTTCTAAGATTCTCTAATTGTACTACCATCTATTTGTAGTATACAAAACAAATAGATGGACATCATTGAGGAGAGCCCTAGTCAACATTCTGCTCTCCAAGCACATGATGGACATTGGGCTTGTGATTTCAGTGGATTTATGTTCATTACGCCTATCTTGGTATGTATTTGATCTGGATTTGGCATTATTGCTTGATTTTATTTCTAACTAGTTAAATACCCGTGCTTTGCTATGGACATAAGAAAATATGTTATAATATTGTTTAAAATAAAAAAATATATTTTCCATGAAATGAATTACCCCTATTTTTCCTATAGGAAATATTCACCTTAATTTGATGTTATATGCGGCTATCCATTTAGTTTTGATTGTTTTTAATAGTAAGAATTTTAAAAGATAATTTACAAAATTTACAATAGGAGTAGGTGGGTGGTAGATTTACTGCCACCACCACTCTCTTCTTTTAAATGAGTATATATAGACTGTGTGCTGAGTTAGTCGACATGAGAACCAGCAATTTCTTCTTAAAAAAGTTTTGTGTTGTGCTATCTTTAAGAAATCTAATATTAAGAACTATCTTTAAGAAATTAAATGTTAAGATTGAAGCGTAGCAGTACTATCCAGCAACAGAGCAACCTATTCTCCTATATAAGACGCAAGAGTGTTTTCTTTTGTGCAATATTTTTTTCTCAAAACAGAAAGGCAAATGAGAAACCTTAGGCTGATGTTCAAACCAAAGCTCATATGAAGTTTTTCAATGTTTAGATCTCAAGAAAATATGATTAGAAATATAACAAGCAGTGTTAATAGCTTCCGTCCAAAATTTTCTAAGTGTATTATACTTATCAAGCATAGTCCTATCCATCTCAACCAAAAAACGGTTCTTTATTTTAACAACACCATTTTGTTAAAGAATCCAAGGAGACGAAAACTGATATTCAAGACATTTTTCATTGCAAAATTATTCAAAAGACGTATTTTTAAATTCACCACCATTATCACTTCGAATAGTTCTCAAAGATCCAGAAAGTTCAACAGCCAAACAAATATATAAACTCCGAAAGTGTTTAAAACCCTCATCCTTAGTTGTTATAAAGAAAACTCAAGAATATCTTAAAAAATCATCCATAATAACTAACACATACCACATTCCTCCAACGAATTGCACTCTAGCTGGACCAACAGTGTCCATATGTAAAAGCTGTCCCGGTGCATCCGTCATCACAGAAACAATTGGATTATGTGAAGAAGCAACCATCTTAGCATGACGACATGGTGAACAAACCAAATCAAGATCTTTTTTAAGTTTAGGCAAACTACGAATAAGATCCGAACCACTAATTCTAGTAAGATGATCAAAACCAACATGCCCAAGTCTACGATGCCAAAACATTAAGTCCTTTGAAAATTTAGCAACTAAATATGTAATCTCAGATATGATGTGGATGTGGGTGTTCCGATCTTTCGATGAGAGGGTAATTTGGTTGGATGGAGCGATGTTGGTGATCCGACTACAACCATCCAGGGACATTGCGCCTTAACAATCGTTACACCAACTCTAGAGACTGTTCGCAATCTCGATGGATGTACAGTCAGCCCAACCATGAGGGTAATTGTTCCTGTAAGCAATCGACAACTAGCAAGAACAAGATGAAGAAGCAACTCAATTTGCGAATAAAGATGAAGATTTAACTCAAGAGAACAAACGGTGGGGTTCCGAAGACGAGCAAACCGGCGATCTAACCGATCACAGGATTATATGGTAAAGTAGCGACGCTAACTTTAATCTAACAAAACCCAATCTGTTTGTGGCGGCTCTAAAGGTATTAATAGGATAGGAGGACGACCACAGGGTTGTTGGGGTCATTCTCCAACCCTAGGACACGTCCCTAATGGATTCAACTTGATACATGGACCTTCGGCCCAAAAATGGTAACGCAGCATCTTAAATAGAAAATCTCTCGTCAGTAAAACGATGATTGCAGATGATTTTGAGCAGATATGAATATGAATCTAAATCCGTTGGAAAGTAGACTTGATAAGCTTTCTGTGAAGTACTAGAACTCCCAAATCGGAGTTCATATGAAGTCGTGGCGGCCATAACAAGTTGACGCTGTCGTATAGTCCAATTCCAGCCTACGCGAATCCCTTTCCTTGTTGATCTCCTTCCTTTCCTTGTTAACCTTCTCCATGCGTAGGTGTGGACGTATCGATGGTGTTGATGTCCTCATCAAGATAAAATACCACTTTCAAAATCAGCTTTAAAAACTCTTCCATAACAAGAAATTCCTAAAACAAAATCTCTAGAAGAATCAAGAATGTTACTCCCAGTTTTTTTAGATCTAACCTCAAAATTTTCATCAATAATTTGAAAAACTGAAAGCAAATTATACTTTAAATTTTCTACCAAAACCACCTCATTTAAAACAAATTTGTAACTTACCTTGATAGATCCAGTAGCAAGAACGGTACTAGTAGAAGCATCTCCAAAGATAATTGATTTAGTCTTAGATGTCGATTGAAGGGAGGAGAACCAACTTTTATCACCGGTCATGTGCCGCGAACAACCGGAGTCCATTATTCACACGTTCTCCTTCCTTGCCACCAAAGCCTACACACAACAGATGTCGATGTCTCATTACTGGGGTTAGATACCAAAAATTTAGGAATCCAGTACTGAGACACACGACCATAGGTACTAACAGGCATATAACCACGATCAAAACCAGTTTTATCTTGTTTAGAAAAATTTACTCGAGGCCGGTCTAACCGTTGGATGTACTGCGGTCCGACCACCAGCCTCGGCCCAAAACCTGATTTTGCCATTTAGATTTTCCAAAAGCAATTTTCCTTCCCTTTTTCTGTTTTTGACGAAGTCTAAAACAAAAACCAACTAGATGTCCATCTTTTCCACAAAAAGAGCAAGTATACTTTTCACAAGAAGATGAATTTGTAACCAAAGGTTTTGAATTTAAAGACTTGGTTTCTTTACATGTTGTCGAAAGAGAAGAAAAAATCCCAACTGATTTAAAAATGGTTTGTTTAGATTCAGATCTTGTCAAAATCTCACCTTTTTTAGTGATACCCAAAACAGCAGGTTAGTGAAAAGTAAAATAGGCATGTACATCAAAACCTATACCTCTATTGTGTGTGTTCACTTTTAATTGATCCAAAATCATATTTAGTTTTTTATTTCCATCGGAAAATCTTTTCAAGGAACTTTTCAAATAAGAAACCTTTTTTGTCAAATTAGCACAATTTTTGCAATCAACTAAAGCACCTTTTTGTTTATGACACTTTGAACAAGAAAGCAGCTCATAATTTTTCATAATATCCTCCATGTACTCAACACGACCTAAAGCACCTTTTACTTTCATCTCATTTAAAGAACTGTTCAGCAAGTTTTAGATACGGAAACATTTTTTTGTTGTTTTAGCTTTCTAGCACTCAAAATATTAAACATGGAACTTGCACCAAAAACAACTTTATATTTTTTCAATAACTTTTTAGTCAAAAATAATTCATCCAAGATTCTAGTATGCAGCATAGTTTCAAGATCAAAACAAGATTCTAATTCTTTATTTTTAGTGAGAGTATTTTCAAGTCTTAAGTATGTAACAGCATTTACATCTCTTAAAACAGAAATTTCAGAGAATAAAACTTCACAAGACTTGCAATCATCATCATCAAGAATCAAAGATCTTAGTCTAGAAATTTTAGATTTTAGAGATTTAACAAAAAAATCATTTTTCTTAATTTTCTTCTCATAACTCTAAATTTTAAAACTAAGAGTAACTATCATCTCTTGACAAGTTTCAATGGAACGAGTAAAGGTAGATACCTCATCATTGTCACACTCAAATTTGCAGTCATCTGAACTTAATCCTTCACGAGCTATAAGACAAATCCCTGAGATGTTCTTGCCTTTGTGATCGCCTCTATCTTCACTCTCATAGTCGACATCGCTTGCCCCAACTTGTTCGAAAGCAGCATAGACATGATTAAAGAATTTCTTGAAATCTTCCTTACTTTGTTTTCCTTTAAACGCTTGCTTTTTCTTTATGTCTTTGGGCTTCTTCTCTTCATCTTTCTTTGTAGATCTCCCAAGTTTCGGACATTTAGATCGAATGTGGTTCAACTCACCACACCCGAAACACCAAATTGGTCCACCTCTTCTCCTGGTTTTGATATTATTCAAAGCTCGAGAAAATCTATTAGTTAATAGTGCCAAGTCCTCCTTGAAGAATTGGTCAAATTGGTCATCGAAGATGGCATTTAAAGCATTGAAAGAATTCGATAAAGAGCCATCAAAAGAATAATCAGATGAAGAAACTAAGGCAGTATTTTTAAATCTGACTTGCGAGAAAGAACATTCAACTCATGGGTTTTTAACTTTGTACAAAGAGAATTCCAAGTTAGAGTTGTCATATTAACAGATTCTTGAATCGATGTAACTTTCATCTCTTAAACTTTCATATCTAATCCAATCAAAAGATGTCTTGCAATTTCAGATTTAGGATAGTTAACATCAAAAGAATCAGCAACAGATCTAAGATTACTTAAAATTTTGTTAAAGCGACCAAAATAATCATCAAGAGCTTCTCCAAATTTTATCTCAAATTTTATATAGTCCTTTTTGAAAATATCCCTATGTATTTCCTTGATGTTAGAAAATCATTTGTGAAAATCACGTAGTGGCTTCTGCATCTCATGCGCAGTTTCAAGATGAGAAATTCAATCAAAATCCGAGTAAGAAACTCCACAAAAAATTATGTTGCGCGCTTTACAATTATTTTCAAACTCAATTTTATTTTCTGCAAAAATAGCATCAGAGATTTCATAAGGATAAAAAACTTTTTTGCCAAATATCGTATCCCTGAGACATAATATAAGATTGCGTCCTTTTGCACTAAAATTGAAAATCAACTCCACAAAAACATGCAGCTTGGTTGACAATCGGTCAGCCATGGCTAAACCTTAAAATCGATCAAGATCAAAAAGAGAAAACAAGACTTTGATACCACTTATAGGATCGAACACAAGAACCAAGCCTACCTAGGGGGTAAATAGTAGGAACACCAAAAACCAAAACTTTGGCGGAATAAAAGAAACCCTCAAATCTAGATAAAGTGCACCGGTCAGACCGTCTCTGTTGCGCCAGTCTGACCGCTGTATCTCCATCGGTAGAACCGCCGCCTCGCCTCTGCGCCCTTATCGGATAAACCGTCGGAATTCAGAAGGATACACACTGAAGATGCTCTTCAAAGTAGATCAACCTTATTGCATCAAGAGGTGTTTACAAAGCGCATACGAAGCACTCCTCTCTCTTAAAACTAAACCCTAACTTTCCTCTCTTTTAAAAGTTATTGCTCTAGGGTCTCAACCCTTCATCTATTTATACCTAAAATCTCCTACGAAAAGTAGGAGTAGAACTCCTATTTCCACCAGGACTCAATCCCTCACATCCTAAATCAATTAAAATTTTCCAAATTCAAAACTGCAGCCACAAAACAAAACCATAGACAATTCGGACTCACTCCATGTGCGCTTCAATCCAAAACCGATACAATGCCAGCCTCCATGCCCTTGCCACTTGCTGCACGGGCCAACACACTGCTGTTGTTGCTCCCTGCTGTATCACTGGGCCGCTCGCATCATGTAGGCCACCTGAAGCCCGACCACCAGACCGATCTCCTATGCTGCAAGTGCTGCATGCCACAGTGACTCGAGCACTGTGGCTACAGATCCGCTACAGTATCTAGAGAACTCTAGCCGACAGCCACCCTTATTTTTTTTTAGTTTTACTCCAAATTTCTCCGTAATTTTTTTGGCACTTGCACATACGACTTGTGAAGTCCGTTGCAAAGATCTTCCACACGGTGTCTATTCACCGTGTGCCACCTTGCGTCCAACTTCGTCACCTAGCATACTTAACCGTTCTGGATCTCGACTCGTTCCTGAGTTTTCTCCCAATCCCGCCGTTGACGGATGTTGATCACAAGTCACCTGCATACCCATAGACAAAATAAACCGTTTTTAGGTACAGATATCGCAACTTGACTTACATTAGTCACACGCACTCACACCAATATTCACAGTTATTTTCAAACTAATTTTGATTAAATAAATCATTTGTAAAGCAATTGTCCATCACAAAATATAAAATAAATCAAGACAATGATTTCATAGCATTATTCTTAAATATAGTGCATAGCTTTTAAGTGCCACTTATATCTTGGATTTAACATCTTCCTTACAAGCTTGAACTACTTAATTTAAAAATGATTTGTACACAAAAACACTGTTTTAATTCAATATTTGTATGCATCACTTGTTAGCCTGTCAATAAATTAGTATATGCCATACAGATCAATATTAATTAAAACTGCTGGTGTCGGCGAAACGGGAATGGGGTCCCACATACCCTGGGGACGCGTGGATCTTCGGCCACGTCGGCCCCTCCGAGGCCCGCATTCTGCACAACTGGCGGCCGGCTACGACCATTTTCCCACTAAGTACCTGGGCACGAGCGCTACCTAGGGCACGGGTGCGCGCTCCCCGGGCGAGTCTCAACGACGGCTCGTTGCCCCCTCCTCGGGCCCGCGTCCTGGGGACCATCCTGTTCCCGGGACTCGCCCATGGATTCGGGAGCCACCACCCCACGTCCCGGGGACCTCCCCGGTCCCGAGCCTCGCCTCCCGGTCCCAGGAGCCACCTCCTTGGTCCCAGGGCGGGTCCTCGGGGCACATTGCTGGGACTTCCCGGCCCCGGGTCTCGCCCCCTGGTCCCGAGGCCCACAGCTTCGGTCCCCGAAGTGCACGACGCCTTGTGCGCGCGGAGGGCTCGGTGAGCTCTTTGCCCCGGGCACTTACCCAACTCGAGCGGGTCAACCCCCAACTACCCGCATTAATGGCGAGGCGACGGGGCGCGTCGCCCCTGTCGCCCGCTCTGCCATGCATGACGGCTCGTGACGGCCCCCCGTGGGCCGACTCCCTGTGCAGTCAGAGACTTTTGACTTCGGCGGCGAGGGCGTGCGTCGTCACATCTCCACGACTTAGGCCTCTGCAGCAGACCAACCCCGGCGTGGCTCAGCAGGCGGGAGCAAACGGGCGCGGACGTGCACGACAAGACATAGCATACCTAAAATCTTTCTCCGGGTACTCGACACTGCGGACTCCCCTTGATCGATAAAAGGAGGATCCATGCCACAGGCTAGGGAGAGACACTCGATCTCTGGCTCTAGCTCGCTCTCTCGCTACTGTTCGTCTTCTTTAGCCCGCTCTGTCTCTCTTTTCGGAAGGGAGGTCTAGCTCCAGAGCACCGCCGAGAACATCTTGTAACACCAAAACCACATTCATCTCCCACATAGCAAACACATACAGGAGTAGGGTTTTATGCCTCCGTGCGGCCTGAACCTGTCTACCTCCTCCTCTCTCCTTGCGTGCCATCTCTCAGTTCGGGTCCCGGGCCCGAGCACATATCCACCGAACGCCGCAGCCATCCTGGGACAACTCCCCTGGCCGAACCTCAAAGGGGGGGGGTCCCCAGACTCCCCGCGGTTGGAGTTCCATCCTCAGACAGTTGGCACACCAGGTAGGGGGAGTTTCTCTTCCAGGCGGCACGCCGACGTCCCCAACGCCGGCACACTCCATGGCAGGAGGCCATCGTCCACGGGACTCAGACTAGGAGTCTGGCGGCTTCACCCCGCTGGGCAACGTTAGCCCCGTGGCGAGCCCGCCACGTTCCCCCTCTTCATCTTCCTGGGGGCGCGTGGCGCGTGCCCGGTGGGCCGAGCTCGCCCCGCGGCGGCCTGGTTGTGCGGCCTCGGCCCCTTCCCTGGCAGAGGGGGCCGGCAAGTGCCCCGCCGGGTCTGCCACGGCCTCATCCATGAGGCGCGAACGGAGGCGCCGCTCCACGGCGCGCCGTAGCCTCAACTTTCAGTCAGCGACGCCGCAGGGAGACCTTTTGGCGGCAGAAGCCCTCCTGCGCCACCCCCAGGCATTTACTGGGGACGGAGGCGGGGAGCGGCGGTGGCTCAATGAGGTCGCTGACCTGGTAGGCGTGGCCCATCGCCCGGTCGCCGCCGACAGCAGTGCAGGGGCTGGGAGCGCCGACCGCGCGACTTCTAGCGTGAGCCGGCCCACCGCCCCGAACCAGAATCAAGCCCAGGGCGCGGCGCCTCACGCCACGCCCGGGACGAAGAACGGCCCGGGCGACCTCCGTAACCGGCTAAACCGGATGCGGACCCATGAGGACGCCCGGGTCACATTGGAGCGGCAGCATGAGCGGCGCGCGGACGCCGCCAGGCGTCCCGAGGTCCAGGCCTCCAGCTCCAACCCACCGACCGGAAACCGTCGTCCATCGCCCAAGCCTGCTCAGTACGGCGGCTCTGGTTGCCTGGCGCTCTGCCCAGGCCTCTGGCAGGTGCGCTGGCCGGCCAAGTTCCGGCCCAGCTTGCCGGAGAAATACGATGGCACCGTCGACCCCACAGAGTTCTTGCAGATCTACACAACCACCATCCAGGCAGCGGGCGGCGACGAGATGGTGATGGCGAACTACTTCCCCGTCGCCCTCCTGGATGATGAACCTCCTCGAGGGGTCCATCTACTCGTGGGAGAATCTCTGCCACCAGTTCGTGGAAAACTTCCAGGGCACTTTCCCATGCCCTGGGATCAAGGCGGACCTCCACGCCCTACGTCAGCGCAGGGACGAGTCGCTGAGACACTTTCTGCAGTGCTTCAGCTAGGTCCGTAACACCATCCCTCACATCGCCCCTCACGTAGTTATCCACGCGTTTCGCTCGGGCGTGCGCGACCAGCGCATGCTCGAGAAGTTGGGCACCCGCGACGTCCAAACCGCGGCGAAACTGTTCAGTCTCGCCGACCTCTGCGCCCGCAAGGAGGAGGCCCGGGCGTGGAACAAGCCACGCCCAGAGGCCCCTGACCAGGGCCCCGGAGAGGACGGCGAGTCCTCACGTTCCGTATCGTGGCGGAACAGGAGGAAGCGCCAGAAGGACAAGGAGGCCATTGAGAACTTCATCTTGGCTGTTACGGGCGGCCCCCGGCGCGACATAGCCCGCGGAGACAACAACGGCGGCAAGCGGCAGAAAGCCGCACGTGCGCCGCCGCCACCGGCTGCAGGCCGGAAGTGGTGCTCCGTCCACGAGATGGATCGTCACGACCTCACGGAGTGCCGCGCCGTCCAGAACTTGGCCGAGCGCACCAAGAAGTTCCAGCAGGAGTGGCAGCAAGCTAAGCCCACTCCCGATTCGGAGCAGCCTCTCGAGTTCCAAGAACCCGAGAATGTCCTCGCCACCCTCGACGGCGGGGCGCACGCTCACTCCTCGCGCCGTGGCTTCAAGGCCATGAAGTGCGAGCTGTTGGCCATGACCCCGGGCCCAGCGGCGTCCCGGAGGCTGAAGTGGTCGGACACTCCGATCACCTTCGGCCCCACAGACCATCCGGCCCGGGTACCCGGGGAAGGGCAGCTCGCCCTGGCTGTCTCCCCCACCATATGCAACATCAAGGTGGGCCGCGTCCTCGTCGACGGGGGCGCCGCCCTCAACATCCTTTCCCCCGAGGTCTTCGAGAAGATCAAGGCCCCGGGGACGAACCTTGCACCCTCGTTGCCCATCATAGGGATTACGAAGGGCCTCACTTGGCCTCTCGGCCAGGTCTCGTTGCCCGTCACCTTCGGTGACCGCAGCAACTTCCGCACCGAGCGCATCGTCTTCGACGTTGCCAAGTGCAACCTTCCCTACAACGCGGTCCTCGGGCACCCCGCGTTGGTGAAGTTCATGGCGGTTACGCACTACGCGTACCTAACCATGAAGCTTCCGGGCCCCTCGGGCCCGATCACAGTCCTCGGGGACGTGAAGGCTGCCCTCTCGTGTGCCGAGCAGCGCACGACCGACATCGCCCCAGCGGCTCCCGACACAGCGGGCGGCGCGGGGCCCTCACTGCTCCGTGCCCCCAAGCCACACATCGTCGCCACCAACGCGGAGCTGGTCAAGGAGGTCGTCCTCGGCGATGACCCTTCCCGGACCGTCAAAATTGGCGGTTCGCTGGACGACAAATAGGAAAGCGCGCTCATCGCCTTCGTTCGGGCAAACTCCGACGTCTTCGCTTGGCAACCGTCGGACATGCCCGGGTCCCCAAGGGGGTGATTGAGCACCGCTTGGCCGTCCACGCGGGCTCGCGCCCGGTGCGGCAGAAGGTACGACGATAGGCCCCGGAGTGCCAAGCCTTCATCCGCGAGGAGATCGACAAGCTTCTCGCTGCCGGCTTCATCTGCGAGGTCATCCACCTAGAGTGGCTGGCCAACCCAGTCGTCGTCCCCAAGTCAAACGGAAAGCTGCGCATGTGCATAGATTACACCGACCACAACAAGGCTTGCCCCAAAGATCCATTCCCTCTGCCCCGCATAGACCAAATAGTCGACTCCACAGCGGGGTGCGACCTCTTGTGTTTTCTTGATGCTTATGCAGGATATCATCAGATCCGCTTGGCAGAGGACGATGAGGAAAAAACTTCTTTCATTACCCCCCAGGGGGCCTATTGTTATGTGTGCATGCCTTTTGGGTTGAAAAACGCTTGTTCTACTTTCCAGCGTGCTGTCCGTGTAACATTTCAATCGCAGCTAGGTCGCAATATGGAGGCCTACATCGACGATTTGGTGCTGAAGTCACGCGACCGCGCCACTCTGCTCCACGACTTGGCCGAGACGTTCAGCAACCTTCGATGCACGAGGATGAAGCTGAACCCGGACAAGTGCGTCTTTGGGGTCCCGGCCGGCAAGCTCCTCGGGTTCCTCGTGTCCAGCCACGGCATTGAGGCGAACCCGGAGAAGATAGCGGCAATCGACCGCATGCGCCCCCCGACGAGGCTCCGAGAGGCCCAGAAGCTGACCGGGTGTGTGGCCGCACTGGGCCACTTCATCTCTAGGATTGGGGAGCGTGCCCTCCCCCTATTCAAGCTTCTCAAGAAAACCGGGCAGTTCACCTGGACGGATGAGGCCGATCAAGCCCTTGACGAGCTCAAGAGGTACCTGACTACGCCCCCTGTCCTCGTGGCACCGGCACCGAACGAGCCCTTGTTGCTCTACATCGCGGCAACCCCGCAGGTGGTGAGCGCGGCGCTTGTCGTCGAGCGCCCCTTGCCAGACAGGCGCGCGACCCGGGATCCACCTCCTGGGGCCACCACCGCGGAGCCCGAACCCGGGCAGCCTCGCCAAGGCGAGTGCGAGTCTGGGGACGCGGCGCCTGGGACAATCTCAGCATTTTCACAACTAGATGGGGCGCGATTACCCGAACAGCATCGCCTCAGCGAGAGCGGGTCTGGGGAAGTTGTCCCGATTCATTCCACAACCTAGCCCGAGTCCCTGGGTCCCGAGTACATACCAACCACATTCCACCCGGGGCCCCTGGGTCCCGAGTCCATACTGTTCCCGTAGGCGAGAGCTCGCTCCCTCCCGGGGGAGCTGAGCCCGAGCTCCCGGCCCCTATCGGGCTGGGATCCAGGAACACGCAACAGAAGCCGGTGTACTTCGTCAGCGAGGTACTCCACGACGCCAAATCGCCCTATCCCCAGGCGCAAAAGATGCTCTACGCGGTTCTCATCGTGTCCAGGAAGCTTCGCCACTACTTCCAGGCGCACAAGGTATCGGTGGTCACCTCCTTCCCCCTCGAGCAGATACTGCATAACCGGGAGGGGACGGGCCGCGTTGCTAAGTGGGCGGTCGAGCTCGCCGAGTTCGACCTCCATTTCCAGGCGCGCCATGCCATCAAAAGCCAAGTCCTGGCGGATTTTCTTACAGAATGGACGCCGGGGCCTGAGCCGGATCCTGTGCTCGACGCCGGATCCCCGGTCCCCAAGCTAGCTCCCGATCCGCGCCTCTGCTGGACGATGAACTTCGACGGCTCCTGCGCCAGGTGGGCCTCCCACCCTAGCGCCGGGGCTAGGGTCGTCCTTATGTCACCCGCCAGGGATGAGTTCCGCTTCGTCGTCCACCTCAACTTCAGAGCCACCAACAATATGGCCGAATACGAGGGCCTTCTCGTCGGCCTCCGAGCCACGATAGCCCTCGGGGTGCGACGGTTGTGCGTGCAAGGCGACTCCGAGCTCATCATCAACCAGGTGTCCAGGGAGTACCAGACTCTGGACCCCCAATTGGCCGCGTATGTGGACGAAGTGCGGAGGCTCGAGCACTGCTTCGACGACCTCAGGCTTCGCCACGTCCCTCGCAATTGCAACCTCGCCGCCGACGAGCTCTCAAGGCTGGCTTCCTCGCGGGCGCCGGTTCCCTCGGGGGTTTTTCAAGAAACCCTCGAGGCCCCCTCGGCGCGCTCACCCGGGATCTTGGGGATTGCCCCCGAGCCCGGGTCCGAGCCAGACACGCGCTCCCGGCCCCAGGATATGGTCCTTGCGGCCGGATCCAGCGCGCCTTCCTGGATGCACGAAATCCGGGCATATCTTCTCCGAGCGCATCTCCCCGAAGATGATGCGGAAGCCGAAAGGGTCGCTTGCTTGTCTAAGCGCTACGTCATGGTGGAAGGGGACCTCTACCGGCGTGGCGCCAACGGTGTCCTGCTCAAGTGCATTCCGCGCGATTCCGGCGTTGAGATCCTCGCCGACATCCAAGAAGGGGAATGTGGCAGTCACGCCGCATTTCGATCCCTAGTCGGTAAGGCTTTCCGGCAAGGATTTTATTGGCCCACGGCTTTGCAGGACGCGTTCGACCTCGTCCAGCGCTGCCGCGCGTGCCAGTTTCATGCCAAACAGAGCCACCAGATGGCGCAAGCACTCCAGGTGATCCTCCTGTCCTGGCCCTTCGCGGTCTGGGGACTCGATATCCTCGGCCCCTTCCCCCGGGCAGTCGGGGGTTATCGGCACTTGTATTTCGCCATCGACAAGTTCACGAAGTGGCCGGAGGCGTTCCCCGTGATCGACATCGACAAGCATTCGGCGCTTGTTGACGCCAAAAACCGCCGGGGGCCGTTCGGTGCCTAGACACACGCGAAGGCCTGGGAGATTTACTTCATTCCAGTGCAGGTCCTAAAATCTTGAGGTTCGTAGGCGTGCCAGTCAATTTGACCCTGCAATTGACAAGGAGATGGAAAGTGTTAAATCAATGAGCCAATCGGCTGGAAGCCGATCTTGACTCGTCTCATCGGCCGATGGCCGATATGAACTGTAGCACTTATACACCGACTGGAAGCCGATGATGGCATGAGCAATAACATAATAATAAGCAAATATCAAACTAGCCGATCATTGAAGGGATCCTCGAAAATTGGCTGTAAACTAATAAAATAAATAGGCAGAATGCGTAAATAAATAGATTAAATAAACTTCAGCCGATTGTGATTAAAATTACTAGCGTCGCCGCAAAGGTGCTGCCTGCACCCGTGCCCGGACCCTTGCTCGTGCCCGTGCCCGGATCTTCGTCTACTGTCCGTGCCCGTACCCGGGTCCACGCCTGTGCTCGTGCCTGTGCCTGGGTCCTTGCCTTTGCTCGTGCCCGAGTCCTTACCTGCTGTTCGCGTCGGGGTACTTGCTTGTTATTCGTGCCCGGGTTCTCGCTCGTGCTCGCGCCCGGGTTAGCAGCGATTTTCTAAATGTTTGTGACAAATCGGTTGGGTATGAAGATAACTTATCGGCTAAGCACTTCGATAAAACATTGCATAAAACCCATCGGCTTATTAAGAGTAGAGTTATTATTACCAGTCTAGTAGATCGGACCTAACCGTTGCAGCACAGACTGGTGACGATAACAGGACCTCGATAGGCCGATAGATCTAATGCGATCGTGATGAACTATATGATAACTTATCGGCTATACATTTCGATAAGACGCTTGCGCACAAAATATCAACCTAGCAGGAATGATTTATCACTGGTAGTTTAGTAGGTCGGACCCAACCGATGCAGCACAAACTGATGATAAATCGCTCCCAGTAAGCCGATACGATCTGCGCACGCATGATGTGATATACCTAATCGATCTATGAGGTCAAACTAAACTGATGCAGCCATAGATAAAATAGATATATCGTGGTAAGCCGTCCACCGTGAATCGACTAGAATATCGGACTTAACCGAGGAAGTCCTAGCCGATGCGGTGTCCGGGGTGACGAGACTTACCCTCTCGCATGAGGTCGAACTTAACCGATGTAGCCCAGCTCGAGAAGCAAGAACCCGTCAAAGGGGTGGCGATGCGCCGAAATTGTATTGATCTGATTGATGTAGATAGATTACAAAGCATCCGGGCATACGTATTTATACCCCGAGTTGACATGAGTCCTTATTGGACACGGTACAAGATTTCCTAAACACAAAAGGAAACACTAACAGGACCCGATCAGACACGAGACCAGGTCTCCTAAAGATAAACACCAGCATTGCCTAATTAATAGATACAGTAATTAGCGCAATACTGTGGTCTTCACGGCTTCTTCTGAATTCGGTCCTTCTGGATCAAACTCCATTAGTTAACTGTAATTTTTCTTCTTAACCGAATCTAATATAGAGCCATACAAATGTTGGCGTTAACACATGCCCCCAATTTCGGAGATCTCTATAGGACTTCGAAATTCTTTCAATTTTGGGCCTTCGATTCCTTCCATAACCGAGGCGGCCCAAGGTAGCCCACTTACCTTAATTGTTTGAAACAGTGCCAACGGCCCTCGATTCCCGCCCGGTCATCATATCTATAAAAGCGCTTCGTCTCCTAGCTTTTTTTACGCTCTTCACATCACCAGAGCACTACCGCTTCATCTTCCAAGACCTCGACGAACTCCGGCGAACTCAGACGAATCGTCGCATCTCCCCTCTTCGACTGCTGATTTCCCGCTCTTCTTCCTCCGGTGCAATGGCATCAGCATCCGCAGTCCCGAGGTAATCTTCTGCCTGACTATTTTTCTGATTTTGTAGCCTAGACTGAATCCCAATCTGCCATGTTCTTCACCTGTTCTTCATCGTGTTCTTGTTTACTGGTAAAAGCCCACCCCTTTAGGAACCAAGTTCTGATCCCAGCCGCCGATTACCCGGATTTCTTCTATCACGGCCCAATGGGTAGCGAGGATCCCACAGATTTCATCAGCGCTGAGACCCAACGCATTCCTTTCAAGAACTCCGCCATGTTGGTCAGTGATTGGACCAATAGCTTCAGATCATGGCCGAGAAAGCTTCCTGGGTGGAGGGATTGGTATATCAGAGTATCAGCTGCGAAGAGAACCCTCTGGGAGGAATCAAACATCGGCCACTGCATCAACCTTTCTCTGGACGATATGGAAAAGAATGAGCCCCTGCTTGCATCGGCTTCATATATTTTGGTCAGATTTGCGTCTCACGTTTCATTCGGGGCGCTCACGGGCCGAGGATCTCTCCTTGAGGATGTGATTATGGCTACCTGCTGACAGACGGGTTACATCGACCCCTTAGGCTCCGATTCAAACATGCTCATCCGGCTTTCAAGCGGAAGCACATGGTGCTGGTCCAGGTACATATCAATTCACACAAGGGAAGGACCAGTCGGCGAATCGGGAACACTGTCGTTTTTAAACCTTGTGGCTAGAACGGTTTGTCTTCAGGTTGGTGCAACCCTCGGCCCAACAACCAACATGCAGACTGTTCTGGCAGAGTGTTTGGTGATCGTAAACAAATCCCCTTGGGAAATACCTCCTCGGCACCACTTATCAGCTGCCTAATCGAGGATCAAGGCTATCGGCGGCCACATCGGCATATTGGGGGGTCCTTGTGGTTTCATGCAACGTATGTCTCAACGTTTACACTCCAAGGCCTTTTCTGAGACCTCTTTTCTTGACCAGTCTTTTCCAGGATCATACAGAGACGAGGAACTTACTTACCGGGCCGATGTATCTCATTGGGCGAAGCTGCATCGGCTCTTCCTGGCGACAAGATAACACCCATTGGACTCAGCAATGGTTCAAGGTGTCTATTACGGCTTACCAGGGAGGCCACACTTTGGTTTGCCTACAACGATGATCTGTCATTCGAAATGCCTTCAACTTCAATCCACTCAATGCTCTGAAGACGATGAATCGAAGGCCATATTTCTATCGGCGTTTCCCTGTCTGTTGCCGACTGGGATTCTCTCTGGCGATCGCAACCATCATTGAATTTCTACCATCCATCGGTCGGCTCCCGTCAGCTTGGTCTTGGGTCACACTTCCGATCGGCCTATTCTTCGTCTGATAAACTTCAAGCGGGGCAAGTCAACAATGCGCCTAGAAGTATGATCAGATGGCGGACATTAAAGAATTCTCTTCCCCTGGGGCCGCACGAGGTGAATGTATGTACCGCCAACACAAGCTTTTTGCCCGATGGTGGCAGAATGAAGGAGACTCTTACTTACTTAGTGTATCACACTACTGCCTCGCTCAAGCGACTACATCGAATCGATGCGAGGTAACCATAACCTTAATCACCACCTCCGATCATCCTCACTCTTAATTTGCAGGCTGTCAGTGACCCCAACGACAAGCATAGCGGTCGGCGATCATGTATCAACCCCCATCGGCCACTCGAACTTGAGGCGCGATGCTCTTCTTCCATCGGCTCTCCTCCAGGTGCCCGACCGGCAGGATAAAAGCGCAAAAAGTTGGCGCATCGCCCTTCTCTCAAGAAGAAACACAACGCCGATGTCACGGTCACTGACACCCTACTGCCAAACAAATCGGCCCCCTATTCTCGGGTATGCGCCTACAGTCTTGATATCTTATCTGTTTTTCCATCTCTTATCAGTTTCATTTTCAGCGCGGTCATCGGCCCTGAAGCCTAACCTTCTACTGACATCCCTCCAAGCACCAGCCGATGTTCTCCAGCTGCTCAATCTCAGCACCCGTCCAAGCCGTTTGAATACGGCCGCTCCTACTACATGCCTAACTCGGCGTTCTGAAGAACATTACCCATCGCTTGAAGCGTGCCACTCAAGCTGGCCGATGCCCTTCTAGGGTAAATCTCTTTATGCCATACTTACTTTTACTCTTCACTGATTCTTTTACCGGACGTCATTGGCAGTCCTTAGCCGATTTGTTCTCCTTTGAACATGCAAGTACTTAGAGAAAGAAGAAAAGCCACAGCGCAGAACCAACCATCCTTGCCTAGCCGATGTAACGTGGTAGTTAGAGTATCATAGTTCGGCTGGAAAATCCGATTGACGCACTAGTGGCAGATTGGGGCCCGATCCGGCAAGACTTGCAGATATTGAACATCATGTTGCCCGAAGACTTATCGACGCCACTTGACTCCCGTGGCATATCTGGAATCTACATAGTTCAAACTCATCAGCTAGACAGACGTTCCGAGAGCGCAGCCAGATTGTTGACACAGAAGAAACCAAAGATATCCAAGCCGATCGGGCTGTTAGCCCAAACAGAGAGCCCAAAAACTGATGACATGGTACTGGTCGCGTTCCTCAAAAGCTCCCATCCAAGTGACCAACTAAAGAACAAGGAGGCCGATTGCTTGGCAGAACTTGAAAAGTTCGTAAGATCTTGAAACAACAGACCCCAGCTCATCGGCCTACCACAAGTCTATACAAGACCAAGAAGCCATGGTCGCAGCAACGGTGCGTCAAGTCGTCATAACGGCAGCAAAAATTTAAGATCATGGCCGGGCTCCGGATGAAAGAATGACATTCGTGCTTATCAATGAGGATTGACCAGATCCGCTACGCAAGCAGATCGAAACAAATTCAGAACTTTTTGTAAATACCTTAATATCTATGATGTCCGCTCCAGAACAACGTCAATCATCTTTGCTGTAACATAAACTAATCAGGCACTGTGCTTGTTCAATTGTCCCTTAGTATTTTTGTCTGTTTGATCTAAAGGCGATAATCAATTGATATCGGCTATCTTTAGGCGATGCAAAAAACATCGGCCTTTTTCTGAACTGTCCTTACAACAATCGGGCCGCATCCCAGCCGATTCAGAGCATTAATCAAACGCCGGATAGTACTTCTTGAGATATTCCCATTCAAGCGCTTAGCACCGTCCCTCAAGATCTTTTAGATTAGGCATACCAGGCAAACAAACGATTAAATCGATAGGGCCCTTCCAATTAGGCGATCCACTTTCCAAACTTATTCATCTCTGGACCGATCGGCAAAAATCAATTTCCAGCACAAGATCTCCTCAGCAAACGATTTATTCACCACTTTTCCTGTATAAGCCTAGCTACCCTACTGTTTTTCCCTTGAATCTGCTCTCCAGGCCCCTAACCGATCTGACACCAAATCTTCAAGTTCATCTGTCATGAAGTATAATAATCATCGGCTGTCAATTGATTTTGCAAAGAAATCCTCCATAGAGCCGATGTTAGTCTCCAAGGCAAAACTGCTTCATGTCGCATATACCAGTTGTAAGGCTGGCACTGCGGTTAGACCCATGACACGCATTCCATATGGCCATAGACGAATCGGCAACGTATGTGCCATCTTCAGCGGCTGTTCATTTGCAATCTTCCGGCTTAATCAACTTGATCAAACTTTATTAGAAGCTTTCCGCCTGCCCATTAGCTTGAGCATAATAAGGCGATGAATTTATAACTGATTCCCAATACTGGCACAAACTGTTGAAGACTCAATCGGACACAAAAATAGACCCTTGGTATAGTTATGTTGAGGATCCCAAACCGAATAAATTATGTGCTCCCTTTACAAACTCCAATCGCTCCTTTGGACGGATATACTTTCTTCAGAGGCACGCTTCTACCCACTTGTAACATAATCGGTCGCCTGCCAATAGAAGCTTAATGTCCTTTACTTGATGATGGAAAAACCTGGCCGATCATGTCAATCCCCATTCTCTGAAGCGGCCCGGTTTAATGATTGGATTCATAGCCGAGCTTGTGCTCGTTGTATATTTCCAAACTTCCTGGCAATCTTGACATCCTTTATAGTTACCTAAAGCAATCTTCCACGTATGTCAGCACCAAAAATACCCTACCTTTTCAGCAAACCAGCTTCATCTTATAAGCCAATTGATGAGTCCCCACAAACGCCTTCATGTACATCGCACATAACCAACTTTGGCTTTCTTCCAAATCAGGCACCTCAGCAGTACTCGCCTCAAAAGTCCGATAATATAAGTCCTCGAAGCAGCACATATTAGTAGCTTTATCACGAGCCTTCCTGGAAACCGATTGCGACGGATTTTGTAGATAACCAAATTATTCCTGTCTCCAATCGCCGGCTTCTCATGGAATATCATTATCGCTAATTTCAAACCTCAACCTGTCTATTCAGCCAATAACCAGAAGCAATCTGTGCAAGATCATTGCCCTAAATTCTGCTCCCTAGGGATATGACCCACCGATACCATCCTGAAATCCTTCAATAATCTGACATTCCTCATAATACGATCTCAAAACATCATCCCTACATTCATATTTCCCGACAACTGCTTGATCACCAAACAACCTCTATGATATCGGCCGACTCTCTCAAAGTTGAAGTCCTTTTAATACCGCGCTCGTATTCCGCTTGATTATTAAAGTCCGATAAGGTTTAATTGTAAAAGC